>LPNX011096498.1:161827-178005 GCA_001517045.1 Pseudotsuga menziesii | reverse complement strand
ACGTAATCAGATCTTGTTTCATAGGAATAGATCTTGTTGAAGTGTATTCGATTTACAGTTTGATTTATGAATAGGTTTGAGCATTGATTTCTTTTCAAGGAGATGTGATCTAGTTACAAAGAGTTTCGATTGCATACCAATAGATCAACAGTGTCAGGTAGAAATTGTACTTGCATATATTTTGCACGATAGCTTTGAAATAAAAGACTTTCTCGGGTTGACAATAAATTTTGTACACTCTGTATGTTGGTAATTATATACTTGCATATTGGGTGCCCAACAGTACATTTTAGTTCATGCAACAAGTCAATGAATTGAGATACTGATTTGTCTATTTGAACGAGTTGGATTGAGTGATCTATTGTGTTGAGTCGACTGTTATCAAGGTCTTCTTGTCATGCAATGTTTTGAAAGACATGGGTTTCTTCCTTATATGTTTGTTTCTCATGCTATGGGTCAGGCTAGACGTTTGTTTCTTTAATCTTACTAATTTGAGGGTTATGAGGTCCTGTTTTTGTTCCTTGTCGAGTTACAATATGTAAATTTTTAGTGGTTATTACATCATGTTTTTGTACACAAGACAAGACATTAACATTTTTCTTGGTATTAATTTTTTCTAACATAGTAGGGAAATCCTCAAGTGAGTGATCACCTACTCCACAGTGGGTATAGAATTTGAGATTAGTCCCATTCTTGTATGGATAGTCTGCATACCAGTGACCTTCTTTGTAACATATGAAGCACTGGATGGGTCGGCGCGGGCATATGTTTCGATTCCCAGGGAATCGACCTCTTCCTCCATAACCTTGGCGTTGATTATCGTACTGGCGCTCATATAATTGGACATCATATATTTGTCCATTCTGATCATTTGGGGGATGGTTTTGCTCGTTATGTTGTGCCACTACATTTGTTTGGTATACCGCCTGATAGTTCTGTCGGTTCTTTAGGTTTAACTGACAATCGACAGTGTTATGACTTTTGGCTTCGTAGATGGCGCACCGGGAAGCCTTTCTGTTCTTCATGTTAAACGGGTATTCTACTGTAGAGTGATCTCCGTGTTCCTAGCAAATGTCGTAAAAGGATTTGGTCTGTACAAAGAGGATGTCTTGTTGGCTATATTCTTGTCGACAGTTATCTTTTGAGTGGTTGTTTGTTGAGCATGTGGTGCACTAGATCTCTTGATTCTTGAGGCTTAGCTCCTTCAGAGACTTTTGTACATTCTCGAGTTGTTGTTCCAATCTGTGGTCCATGGGGTAAGTGGGTATATCCTCATCCATCTCAACCTAAAGAGATTTCATTAGCGCATCCTCATACGTTTTGAACGTCTCCAGACTAATGTGCTGACGTACTTTTTGCGATAGTCCTACAAGAAACCACTCGATTAGTAACTGTTCATCTATAACATAATCCAATTGGCTCAGTAAATCATTCCAATGCTTATCGTAGTCACAGACAGATTCTCCTGGCTTTTGTGATGTGATTTTAAGCTTCTTTGCTGCCAGGTGCTTCGCATCTGGAGTTTTAAAAAATGACAAAAATTACGCCTTAATCTTGGATTTTGTCGCTCTAGGTTGTCTCTTCGAAAAGGTCATGTACCATGTCAATTCCCTTTTCCTTAAGGCTCCTGCAAACTATGCCATTTGTTTATCTTCATCTGTAACCTGGTTGGCTTCCCAGGTTGACTTGCAGACGAACCAATGTTGTCTGGGGTCTTCATCTCCTTCATAGAGGGGGATGTGAGCTGAGCCATGACCCATGTCTAAATCAGTGTCACTGCTCTCAGAAGTTTGCAGTGGCGGAGGTGGGGGTGGTGATGAGGGTGGTGGGGTTATTGATGTATTTGTGCCTATGAAATTCTGGTTGAAAAAACTTGCATTCTCGTTGATTGTCGATTCTTCGTCAACGTGCAGTCATTTGATGTCGACTTCCACTGTCGATGGTCCACTACAACTATTTGTTCGGAGACCTGCTTGTTCGATTTCTTCTAAAGCTGTATTTGGTAGGGGGGGTGCTCCTTCATGTGTCGGTAGGATCAAGTGGATACTTCGGAGGGAGGATGCTGCTTGAAACGTCACCCAGTTCCCTTCCACCGGTCGATGTATAATAAGATGTCGTCTAGGGTATGTTTCGTCACCTAGTCGGCTCCATATACTGAAGTCACTAGCTCGTAGTCGGAGGTCTTCTTCGACAATAGTTTGTATTCGAGTACGTAGATTCAATGGGGAAAGGGTTGTTCCTTCATTGGGAGCTCTTAATTGGAGAGCTTCTGGCTACTCTATCCACAATTCTTCCTCCTTAGGGGATGCTTCTTGATCCATGCCCTCTTCATGTCAATCATGACCCGACTCTGGCGGATTCTCTTTGCGATCGTTCTCCCTAGGGTTTTTTCCTCTGTGCAGCTCTAAGGCCCTTTCTCATCTTGCTTCCCTTTTCTGGTGTCTCTCATCCCTTTCTATTTTCTAAATTTTCAACATACTTTTGTAGGATACTATTCTCTTTAGGTCCTCTTCAGCTGACTTCTCATTACTAGTGACTAATATCAGATTGTAGTCAACTAGGATCCACTATACTCTATCTTCGACACATGACCAACTACCCCCCCATAGCCTACCCAACGCTTTTTAGAAAGCCCAGGTAGTTCGGTCTATTTGCTTAGGAAGTATTCCCACTCCCTTTCAGCAATGAATTTTTCCCACTTCCTCTGCTTCTCCACCCAGTTAGAGTTTGTTGGCAGTTCGTGAAGTGATGGGCGAGGTTCGATGATATGTACTATTCCTTTCTTGATAAAAAATTTTAACAGCAAGGTCGGTAGGGAAAACAGAAAATGTTCGGCGAGGTCTGTGTGAAATTTTTCCTTCACTGTTTCTACTGAAGTTCTGTCTTCGACTGCTTGTTCCTCACAGAAGTCGTCAGTGATTTTGTCAAACCACTCGGACAAGTTTGTTCTACCTCCTTGGATCAGTTTTTCCAGCAACTGTTGTCCTTTAGTGCCGCCCGGTTTTCTCATCCAGGAATTTCTTCAAAAGTTGAGGCACTAATTCGACAAACTTTTCATGTGTTTCTGTGAAAAAAAATTCTTTTGCTTGTGCGACTGTTAATCTATTCCTTCGCGCGTAATTCTGCAAGTAGTTTGCAATTTTACGATTCCATTAGTCCTTAATCTCTTTCTCTGGTATCATTTGTTTGCATACATTCCAGTTGTGTACTACCGGCAATGGAACCAATGTTGTAATCTCACAGATCACATAAGGTTACCAATAATACACACTAAAATATATATCAATCTTAAACAGAGACAAGAGATAATAACAGATAGAATTAAAATAGATTATATTATTACAATGAGTCCATACAATACAGAGAACTGAACTGAGTTCTCATTTGGCTCAACAGCCTAATATATATGATTTACAGATGGTTACAAAATAACTACCTATCTGTTCGGTGAACCAACGCGACTTTAGGTGGCTGACCTAAACTCTTGTTTTAGTTGGCCCATCGACTTAGTCAATTGATCGACTAAGTCGGTCCTCGTTCAAGTTGACTTATCGACTTGCTCCTTCTACAAAAAATTTTGTGTTGGGCATGGACCTTGAAGCACATGATCGGTGAGATGTTTTGTGTTGGGCATGGACTTTGAAGCACATGATCGGTGAGGTTTTTTGTGTTGAAAAAGAGGCTCTAGAGCACATGAGTTCTTATATTTGTGCTGAGCATAAAGTTCTGGAACACACGAAAATATAATTGGAAATGTTGGGCATAAGCTCTGGAGCATTCCATGTTGATGTTGAGCATAACCTCTGGAGCATTGGATCTTTGGACATTGTATCCCTAGGTGTATCGTACAAGTACATCCTAGCATTTAGTGTTGAGAAAGAGCTCTAGAATCACACTATGTTTGTAAATCTTGGTTATAAGCATTGAGTATGGGATCTGGTAAGTGTTATAGAGATTTTCACCCCACTAGGTGAATCACACATTGTATGGCCTTCCCCTATCCCGCTGCAGACTCTTTAGACCCAATGGACCACATTTTATCCTTTGATGTATCATTGATCATCCCCAAAACTGTATAAACTATGATATACGTGGCCTTTTCCCCGATAACTGCGTACATACGCGGATATTCCCCTTATAGTCGCGTACATCGGGATGTATGAATAGTCCAAAGCATTTTGGAGTTTTCCTTGACTTGGATCCGACTCATATGACTCCTGGCCTTCCATATGCCTTGAGATCGCACGGATTCGACCCTTCATTGTCCCTTGTGAAGCTATATAAGGAACCCTTTGGTACATTGAAAGTGGGGAAAAAATAAGAGAAGTTTGAGAGCATCGAAACTATAGTCCATTGTTGCCAAGATTTATGCTTGAGTCTGCATCCCTTTGTCCCTTGGAGCACTGTTGTGTTCTTCCCAAGCTTGCCTTTCACTAGTAAGCTTGCTATCGAAGTGATGGAGGATTGAGGTGGTGGAGGCCCAAGTGGGGGATTCAGTTTCTCCGATTCGCAGACGTGCCATCATAGGTTGTCACTTGTAATCTCTGATTCTTATTAATAGAAATATCTTTTCCTGTCCAGTAATGTGTATTTGAATGAATGTTGTTTCCATTGGAATATGTCAAATGCTTATACATTATTGATTATATATGCTATAATAGATCTAACACCATGAAATATAGTATGCTTGTATTGTTTACTTCTTGTTGAGGACGTGCTATAACAATTCAAGCTGAAGATTGGAAAGCTCAACGGGGATCTACTACAACCGTCCGGAATAAGGTACGAGGTTCGATCCTTTAGTTTTAGATTGTTTATTTCTATTGCATATTGGGAATGATTGATTTCTGGAGTCTAGCTGTCTGTTGTGGTACCCCAAGCCATAGGAATTTCTCTCCGTAACAGAATTGGTGACTCTGCTGGGGATGTTCCTTGTTCTTCTTTGGGGTTGGGGGCACAATGGGCTTGATATTATTGATTTGCTCTCTGTTTCTCTCTGTTTCTGTCTGTTTCTGTGTCGCATGTTATAGCCTGTTTGTCCATTGACACTCCCCTTTATTGGTTTACCCTTGTCCTGCTTTTTACCACTGCCTTCTCTATATACGCGGGTTTGTGGACTACAGTCGCGTGCATACGCGGATTTGTGGCCATAAGTCGCGTACATACGCAGCTGTTATTTATACAGTCGCGTACATCCTCCCTTTTGGTGAGTCTGATGTTGTGGGAAGTTGCTGGGTGGGTTGTGAGTGTGGTTGGGTATTCCTTGGGTCTGAAGTTGTCTATTGGATGCTTCTTTTGTGACCAGAAACCGTTCATACTGTTCACAGGTATAACGTCTACACTAGCATATAGGTTAGGTTCACTGCCGTTTGCATTTTGCATGACCTTATGACCATGTCACTCTCGCCTTAGGTACGAACCCACTCTATTATGTCATGGAACCTTCTTGCTGCTGTAGAAGTGGCATGATATGAGTGGTAGAGCCTCACCTTACATGGGTACCCTAGTTAGCACCTTATTTGTATTTGGTGCCCATGCCGATGTTTTCTCCCTTTAGGGTGTGGGAGTCTGTTGTATAGTATTGCCATGACATTTAGCAAGAGCATCATACTCCTCTTGATCTTATGCTGGCCATGTTCCCCCCGGACTCCCCTGGTATCAAGTTGTGGATGCATTTTCATGAGCTTTGCCTGTCTTATTGAGCTTTATGCCGGCTCCCCTGACATTGCGTTTCAGCCTTACAGCTCGAGCTTGTCTCATGTCTAGCCATGCAGAGCCATTTTGTATATCCTTTGCAACTTGATTTACCCTTTTACCGGGAGGGGATCCTCCCCTGAGTGTCGATATCCTACACATGTTTCCTTGCATTGAGCATAGGTATGTTCCACTGCTTGGAACTATTTTGTTTTCCCTGATGACACTCGTCTCCTCCTAGTTTGTAACTATAAAGCTAGTTTATTCTTTTTTCAAGCTTTTTAAATAACTGAAAAAGACCAAAAAAATTAAAAAACCAAAAAGCCGGATGGGAAAAGATGTTATCTTTGGAAGCTGTTGAGTCATGTCGCCTTCGAACAGAGCACTGTATATCACATCCATTGGTTGGGTTATAGCTTGAATTTAGGAAGCTGTACTCGTTTATCTGAGTTTATCTCCACCGACTGGTTATGCTTCCAGTCCCTATGGAGCCTCTATTGATGCCTCCTGCGTCATAGAGATGTCCCAGTTTGTATATCGAGTCTATGCTGCCTTCATTTAGTCACCATACGCCGTTATGCTCTTGTTCGAAGGAAGTTGAAACCTGAGTCGGCCATTCCTCAGTTATCTTGACTTTGCATGTCGGCCATTCCCGGTACAGTTACTGGTTCGTGCACCTTATGATCGAGTCCTTCCACATCATACAGCTTTGCTGAGTACCTCGTGTTGGATGATGGGGGATGCCTTAATGCCCTCCTTCCAGCGGATTTCATTCCATCGACTTCAGATCATTTATTCTGGGATTGGAGTCTAGAGTCATTTTTGAGTGCCTTGGGACTTGCAGTCATCAGTGGCAGGTTCTCTTGCCATCGACAGTTTTGGGAATACATCAATGTCCCCTGATCGATGGATCCTCTCAAGTGTTCGACCTCAACACATTTATTCACACTTGTTAGTTTGTACTCTAGTACCTTGATTCCCATTTTCATTATCGGTGGGTGATCTCGCGTCTGTTAACGGTATACATCAATGACCGGTAATCAGACAATGGACTACTATGTTCGACCTCGACACCTCTATTCGCATAGTAGGACATGTACTCGTAGCGGTTTGTGTAGAAGACCTTCCAGATTGGTGGCATCTCTTATATGCTACCTCCTTGATCGTGCCAGTGTTCATGAGATTTCAGCTCTCGTGACTTGTTCCAGTGTATGTCAGACATTTCCAGCCACTATGGAGATCTTGATCTATTTGCATATCTTCAGCCTTGTGGAGATCATGGTCCTCTGTATATCTCCATCATGGAGATTCTGATCTATGTATATTGTACGTGGCGATGACCACATATGTTCTATCATGTATCATGCCTATTCATGGCCATTGTACTCTTATGTATCCAGGACTGCTAGATGTATTTGCAGATTATATGCAGAGTTGTATTATGGTATTATGCTGATTGGGTGGCTGGTCTTCCATTTGGGTACCTTCATCACTTCCTTTCTGGGATGGACTTATAATGTATTTCGGCCATCGTATAACCCCTCTGATCTCATACATTAGGGGGCATCTGTTATAGATATTTTCACCCCACTAGGTGAATCACACATTGTATGGCCTTCCCCTATCCCACTGCAGACTCTTTAGACCCAATGGACCACATTTTATCCTTTTATGTATCATTGATCATCCCCAAAACTGTATAAACTATGATATACGCGCCCTTTTTCCCAATAACCGCGTACATACGCGGATATTCCCCTTATAGTCGCGTACATCGGGATGTATGAATAGTCCAAAGCATTTTGGAGTTTTCCTTGACTTGGATCTGACTCATATGACTCCTGGCCTTCCATATGCCTTGAGATCGCACGGATTCGACCCTTCATTGTCCCTTGTGAAGCTATATAAGGAACCCTTTCGTACATTGAAAGGGGGGAAAAAATAAGAGAAGTTTGAGAGCATCGAAACTATAGTCCATTGTTGCCAAGATTTATGCTTGAGTCTGCATCCCTTTGTCCCTTGGAGCACTGTTGTGTTCTTCCCAAGCTTTCCTTTCACTAGTAAGCTTGCTATCGAAGTGATGGAGGATTGAGGTGGTCCAGGCCCAAGTGGGGGATTCAGTTTCTCCGATTCGCAGATGTGCCGTCAGAGGTTGTCACTTGTAATCTCTGATTCTTATTAATAGAAATATCTTTTCCTGTCCAGTAATGTGTATTTGAATGAATGTTGTTTCCATTGGAATATGTCAAATGCTTATACATTATTGATTATATATGCTAGAATAGATATAACACCATGAAATATAGTATGCTTGTATTGTTTACTTGTTGTTGAGGACGTGCTATAACAATTCAAGCTGAAGATTGGAAAGCTCAATGGGGATCTACTACAACCATCCGGAATAAGGTACGAGGTTCGATCCTTTAGTGTTAGATTGTTTATTTCTATTGCATATTGGGAAAGATTGATTTCTGGAGTCTAGCTGTCTGTTGTGGTACCCCAAGCCATAGGAATTTCTCTCCGTAATAGTAAGTGCTAGGGGTTACTGAAAAGAATTAAATAACTTCCAAGTGAAAATGAATCGAGAAAAATATTGATCTCATCATACATATTTATAAGTGCTGAAATGAAATTTTGAATTTCTGTATTCTCATCAAGTACTAAAGAGGTACCACGTTATATGAGGGAAATCCAACATGCAAGGATGTTTCAAGTTGCCTAGTCTAGTAGACCTGAGCCATCTATCTACTTGACCTTCATAAAGAAGTGTCATTAAGTCTAGGGATCATGACACATGATGCCCGAAGACAAATGTTAACAAGTATTTTAATACTATGTAATTTATACATAGTATGTATAAAGAATTAATTATGATTAATTATATAATTGAATAAAGAAAGAAAAATAGCTCCAGCAATTATTATTTATTATTAAAGGATTAATAAATAGTGAAATATCTATGAAAGACTAACTAGGAACTAGTTAAAAGTTCCTAGGTTAAGAATTGAAAATTACCCCAATAAATTAAAAATGGTTAAATCAAGAAATCAAGGATTTCTTGATTTAACTGCCTCTTTGACTGAAAACTCTGTCTATAAAGACTGAATGCAAGCAAAGGCTTTCGGGTCTAATTTTCATTTAGGAGAATTATGATTCTACTTGTTTTTTCTCTCAAGTGTTTTTCTTGTAGAACTTTTTCTGCAAGGAAAAGAGGATTGATTTAGAACTAATTACCAGTTAGGAAACCCTACCTCAGGAGCTATAATCTACTTGCATGTTGGATTCTAACTCAGGGGGATCTGGATTAGAACCAGGAACGATTTTGGTTCATTGTTGGGAGGAACGTGGTAGTTCCCAAGTGATTTGGTCATCAAAATTAGAGGTTAGATTTGTCTTAAATTGATAATGATAGTTATTTAAAATGTGTGCAGGTTCAGCCATTAAAGGAGCTTCAGGAAGATAAATTACAGGTATGAGTTCTTAGTATGTCAAAGCTCATTTCTAGGGTAAATTTTGGCTACTTTATGTAAAAGCTTTTATATATATTATTAACCCTGGAATTGATTGGTTCTGTCCATATCTCCTGTTAAATTTTCATATTCTTAGCTAAGACATCAGTATTTCATTTCATTTTCATTACAAAAGCATATAAAGAGGATCAATGAAAGAAACAACATCACAAGAACAACACAGATTTATCCTAGGAAAACCCTAAAGGGAGAAACCCAGCAAAAGCTTCATCAATATAGATGCCCCAAAAAAGTAAAGTATAAACCAGCAAGGAGATCAAAGCCTGATCCTCCTCCTTCTCCTGCTACTCTTATCTTCTCCACTAATGCGCTATATAAGTGAGAGTGTGTGTCTCAAATGAGGAGAGCTACACCTCTATTTATATTCATCCGTTCACTTTAATTAACTCATCTGACATGTAGGCTGGAGTTAATCATGTAGGCTCGAGTTACACATGTAGGCTCAAGTAACCACACTGGGGTGCTAATGACCCACCTTTACAATTAAAGGGGACAACCTCGTGACTTTTATTAGTTCTTCTGATTAGAAGCATTTGGGTACAAGATAATACAAGTGGTTCTCCCAGTAGGACCATCGGGGACCAAAAAATATACATATAGAATATTCTTCGAAGTTACAATATTTCAACACTCCCCCTTAATGAGAAGGGTGATCTACAACAACAAAAACAATAGTAGGAGAGGACATCATCAACATCATTAGGGTAACACATCTATAAATCATTGGAATATTTTCAACATCATGTAGTCTTTATCTTCAATCTTCAGTCTTTGGTAGCAGCAACACTTTGATTGTTTTGATATGCAATTACTTCTTCATCATCTTGATGTTTTTCAAACAACATCATCACCGTATTTATATTCTGATCTTACGATCAACAACATTAGTAGTATCATCATTAGCATTTTGACCTTTTGATCATCAACATCTTCAATACTTTGTCCTTTCGATCAGCAACAACTTCAGCGACATCTTTAGTATTTTGACCTTTAGATTTGCAACATCTTCAGCAACATCTTCAGCACTTTGACCTTTCAATCAGCAACATCTTCAGCAACAACTTCAGTATATTGATCTTTTGATCAGCAACAACTTCAGCAACCTCTTCAGTACCTTGGCCTTTCGATCAACAACATCTTCAGCACTTTGACCTTTTGATTATCAACATCTTTCGATCAGCAACATCTTCAGCAACATCTTTAGTATTTTGACCTTTCGATCAGCAACATCATCATCATCATAATACCCTGATCTTTTGATCATATATCATCATGAAAACAACATCATCATCAAAACATCATTATGATCAAAACATTAACATCATCACACTCTGATATATCGATCAGTACATCATCATCATCATAAAAACATCAACATCATCAAAACATCAACATGATCCTTCCTTTCGGAATTACGAGATTTAGGTCTTTATGGAGTTAACAATGATCCTTCCTTTTGGAATTACGGGATTTAGGTCTTTACGGAGTTACCAACGATCCTTCCTTTCAGAATTACAGGATTTAGGTCTTTACGGAGTTACTAATGATCCTTCCTTTTGGAATTACGGGATCAACACATTTGTGGAACTCAGACAATCCTTCCTATTGGAATTATGGGATCAACACATCTATGAAACTCAGATAATCCTTCATATTGGAATTATGGGATCAATTCAATGATCCCTCCTTTCGGAATTACGAGATTTAGGTCTTTATGGAGTTACTAATGATCCTTCCTTTTGGAATTACAGGATCAACATAGATGTGGAACTCAGACAATCCTTCCTATTGGAATTACGGGATCAACACATATGTGGAACTCAGAAAATCCTTCCTATTGGAATTATGGATCAATTCAATGATCCTTCCTTTCAGAATTATGGGATTTAGGTCTTTATGGAGTTACTAACGATCCTTCCTTTTGGAATTACAGGATCAACACAGATGTGGAACTCAGACAATCCTTCCTCTAGGAATTGCGGGATCAACACACATTCTTGAGTATCGAAGTCACTAGATCCGTTCTGAGCCAAAGTCCGAGGATGATATAATCCTACCACCTTCTCAAATGACCGAAGTTCACCGGATCTGTTCTGAACCGAAGTCCAAGGATGATACAATCCTACCACCTTCTCAATGACCAAAGTTCACCGGATCCATTCTGAACCAAAGTCCAAGGATGATACAATCCTACCACCTTCTCGATGACCAAAGTTCACTGGATTCGTTCTGACCCAAAGTCCAAGGATGATACAATCCTGCCACCTTCTCGATGACAGAAGTTCACCGGATCCGTTCTGAACCGAACTCCAAGGATGATACAATCCTACCACCTTCTCGATGACCGAAGTTCACCAGGTCCATTCTGAACCAAATTCCAAGGATGATACAATACTGCCACCTTCTCGATGACTGAAGTTCACTGGATCTGTTCTGAACCAAAGTCCAAGGATGATACAATCCTACCACCTTCTCGATGACTGAAGTTAACCGGATCCATTATGAACCAAATTTCAAGGATGATACAATCCTACCACATTCTCGATGACCGGAGCCACCGGATCACTTCTGGACATATGTCCTGGGATGATACAATCCCTCTTCATTCTCGAAGATTGAAGTCTCCAGGTCACTTTTGGGAAAGTTCCCAGGGATGATACAATCCCACTTCATTCTTGAAGACCGAGGTCTCCGGATCACTTTAGAGCAAGTGCCAAGGGATGATACAATCCCACTTCATTCTCGAAGACCGAGGTCTCCGGATTACTTTAGGGAAAGTGTCTAGGGATGATACAATCCCACTACAACATCACTACTCCCCCTTTTGGGGAAGGTCTTTCTGAACCACACCAAGCTTGTCTCGAAAGTGTTCAAACTTTACCCGAGACAGAGGCTTTGTTAGCACATCATCATCTAAACCATCTTCATCTACATCTTCAGTATGTGAATACTGAACTATCACCATCTGTATCTCCAGTATGTGAGTACTGAAAGCATCATCAGGTCACCATCATCTGCATCTACAGTATGTAAATACTAAAACATCATCTATATATTCAGTATGGGAATACTGAAATCATCATCATCTATATATTCAGTATGGGAATACTGAATCATCATCATCTCTATATTCAGTATAGAAATACTGAATCACCATCATCTATATCTACAGTATGTAAATACCGAAATATCATCATCTTCATCTTTATCTTGAATGTAGAAATACCATATTTCTATGTGTTACGGCGGAACACAGGGTTCTCTGTTATCACAACTATTGTTATCACATAGAATCAATGTAGTATCCATCTTCAATTCAAAGAGACCTGATATCAGATTCCAAAGCCATATGGCTTCACCACTTAGTAGAGCAATCTGCTATGTATTCTGGTTCAGCCATGCTACAAAAAACACTGGACTGTTTCCTGCTAAACCATGAACTCATAGCAGACCCCAAACAAAAGAATCTACCTAATGTGTTTTTCATATTTGAGATACTTCCAACCCAATCTACATCTGTGTAGCCATACAATCTATACTCATGGCTACCATCATAATATAAACCAAAGTCTATAGTCCTTTTCAGATATCTCATCACATGTTTTGTAGTTACTAGGTGAACCTGTCTTGGTTGAACAAGATATTGACTTGAGGTGTTCACAGCAAAACAAATGTCTGGTCTGGTATTTGTTAAGTACATCAATGACCCAATGATCTGTCTGTAATGAGTCATATCCACTAACTCTGATGATTCATCAACTAACGCTTCAGGTTGGAGTCCATGGGTATGGCCATGACTTTGCATTCCAACATATTGAATCTCTTCAATATCTCTACTGTATTTCTTCTGAACTTTTCCATACTTCGAGACCTAGGAAATAATGCATTAAACCAAGGTCTTTCATCTCAAATTATTCTGTTAGTTTCTTCTTGCTTTCCATGACCTATTTCTCATTTCCTGTCAAGGATAAGTCATCACATATAATAACAGTATGACAAGTTCACCTTCTACAACCTTGAGATAAAGGTTATGATTAGCTTTACTCTTGGTAAATCCCATGCTCAACAAGAAACTATCTATTCTTCCATACCAAGATTTGGGAGCTTGCTTCAGGCCATAGAGGGCCTTCTTCAACTTGCATACGTGATTCCATCTAGCTTCAACTTCAAATCCTCATGACTATTCGATGTAAAACTCTTTCTCAATCATACCATTAAGGAAGGCTTGTCTTTACTTCACCATGGAAGAAAATACCATGATAGTTTTGAATGAAGTGTACCTTACTTCCTGGAGTAAGTGTCTCTTCAGAATTAATTCCCTCTTTCTGAAAGAAACCTATGGCCACGAATATTGATTTATACTTATTGATACTTCCGTCAGCTGCATGCTCTATTTTGTATATCCATTTGGAGGATACAATACTCTTTCCTTCTGGTTTGGGAACTATATCCCATACATCATCTTCCATGAGTTCGTCTTGTCAGATCAGCAACCTATCCTAGTCTTCTGCATTTAACTTTGAAGGTTGGAACCCACTTTACTCTTGGTAAAGTCTTGATCCATCAAGAATTTTTCCATCATGTCGTACCGTGTTGAACTTAGATATCTTTTGTAGTCACTCCCCCTGAAGTGGAGTATTCTGTACAGGTGGTTCTATGCTTGATATATACTGGTCAATAGAGTATGTCATGTCATAGTCTATTCTTTCTGAGGCAAATCACGAACCTTTATTTGTACACTTGTTCTTGTAGATCCATATGGAAGATACTATGTACTTCCCTTTATGTCTCGAAATCATATCGTATACATCATTCCCCATGATCAACTGTTATTCTTTGATCATGGTTTCTTTTATAGAATTCTTTTCTTCATCTTGAGTTATCTCTCATACCCATGGTGGTCTTCATCCTTTGAGGTGGATCTACCGCTCTTTGAAGCTCTTTCTTTTGTCATGGTGTCTCTGATTCTGGGAGCTTCAGATTCATGTTTATTGAATTGTCATCATGTGTTCTTAGGAACAAGTCTTGTCCTTATTTTCTTGTAGGAGGTTATATAGGACCTTTCCTACAATTCAAATGCACCAGTTGCATGGTTAGAACTATTTCATAAAACATATGCATAATGACAAATTCTTATGCATCATGCAACTATTTAGCTAATACAACATTCATCCATATCTCAGAGAAACTTTCTAGATGCCTTCCATCTCTACCATGACATCATTGAGATTGTGCACTAATCCAATATGTCAGCAAAGAGGTTTGATAAGTAGCACTAGAGAGTTGTATAGTTCCATGAGCTACTTACCCATCACATGCATATTAGTAGTATTAATGTAAACAATCTATCATGCATAACACATCAACTGAATACAACCAAATGTATAACAAAACAATATCATGAAATGGCAATTGAATACTTATCTTTTATTTGTTTCGTGGGTAGACTCCATCTTGATCATTCTGCTTTATCATCTTCTTCATTCATGAAATCATCATTTCTTATCCAACTGATAAGATGAATAAGAGGTTCTTCAAGAATTGAGTTTTTCATATTCCTCATCGCTTGAGGGATCTTCTTTGAATGGTGAGAGCTTGATCTTCAATTGCTCCCATCTTCTTCTTCTCTTATTATTAGTCAAGATGAAAGTAATCACTTACTTCTGGCATACATTCTTCACATGAATGAATCCCATGATCCTAGGAGGCCATTTAAGGTGGCTATCACCACTTTTGTATACTTTTTCTTCTACCGCTTCAAGTTGTTCTGCATTCAGGATCTTCACATTATTCAACTGTTTTCTCAAATCCATCTTCTGATTTAGATTCTTGTCTTCAAATAGCTTGATCAAGGAATCAAACATCTTTGGTGTATTTAGGGAAGACACTTGTGGTATAAGTTGATCCGTGATTGAATCAACAATGATCTTCTTGTCCTTGATCAAGTTCTTCTTGTCAACTGGAACCTCTCTACTCATGTAGGTGTCCAATTCATTTTCTTCAGAGAGATCAAATACTTCCATGCTTGGAAGTTGTCAACTTTACCAAGCTTATCATCAGGCTGATGTGATATATCACTTTGAAATGAGAACCTCAAATGAAAATAGCAAAAGATTAGATCTTGCCAATTTGAGGTGTCCGTCCTGCTTCTAGAGCTGGCTGATCTAGGGCTTGTCATAGAAACCCTAATTTTTAAAACTTGGAATCTTTCAGATTTGATTGTATAAAAAGATATATCTCTTCAAATGGAGCTGTCCAATGTACTCCTTTTCTGAAAATAGTGGAGGGAAGCTCACGGAACAAGAAGCCCTAGTTTTCCAATTTCTTCTGCAGAAATTCCTGTCACTGTTTATGTGATATCTATGAAATTACTGCTGCTTTATGTCTGAAATTTTGCACTGAGGTAACATTGCATGTTCCTAATCCAAAACCATAGGTTTCATCAGAATTGGTTTCACCAATTTGGATTTATGATCATTTTCCCAGGGTGACCTGTTACAAGACTGTTCAGAACAGCGAAGTTGTATGACATGCCATGTGTCACCGGTTCATCTTCTGAGTCTAATATTAAGACCATAGAAATTAAAGTCATGTTATTTCTGGAACATCTTCAGGAATTCCATTTGTACCTAGGTAGCCCAAGCTATAACAAATTTCTCCAGGTGTCTTGTTTAGCGATGAATTCTGGAAAACGATGAAACCATAACTTGGAGGGATTATATCTCCCAGAATATAGCGAATCTGAAGCTAAATTTTGAATACAATGTACATCAGGATTTTATCTTCGGCCTCTGCAATTTGCAGCTCCTGAACCTTCACCAATCTCGGGATATAGTGAATGCACCTGTTACCACCTAAGTTGTACTTAGTGGTTTTTATCAAGTGAGCCCGGTGAACCGGACAGGGATAACTTGTTCGGACTTCAAAAAGACCTTCGAAAGTACTCCTGGGAAG
>LPNX011096498.1:125239-157572 GCA_001517045.1 Pseudotsuga menziesii | reverse complement strand
AGGTTAGTAATCAAGAAACAAATTCAAGCGAGCCTGATCATATATACATGGTAGGCCAGGCCTACCCTTTGTCACCATCCAAACAGTACAAGCCTGAGGATGTAACCATTGCAGAATATTATAGTAAAACTTATGATGAAAACTGTAATATACATGATGGGACTCCTATGTGTTCTCCTTATAATGATGACAGTCTGGAAGGTCTACTACCTTGTGACCTTTTCTCTGAAGAAGATGAGTATGAAAATGAGGACAAGTATAGCTTGGAGCATGATACAAGTGACGAAGACTCCCTTATCCCTGACAAAGATTTTGATGAGGAGTCCTGGACATTCATGGAAAATCCAGTCTATGACATGAATAAAGAGGAAAATAATGGACCAGAAACTTTTGATGGTTTTGTTGATTTTTCTATCTATGAAATATCTAAAGAAGAGAGCATGGACCATGTGGCCTTGGGAAACTTTGATATGAAAAAGAAGCATGCAGTTTATGCACATTATCAGTCTGATACATATATCAATATCATTAATGAAGACAAAGAGAACTCAATATCGGAACGTGATATCAGCAATGGGGAATCCATCACATTTAACATAAATGATGGTGATGACTATTGGGATTTTTGTGGATATCTTTTTAAGAATCCTATCTATGCTATACCCAGCGAGGGGAGTGTCTATTTAGAGATTTGTGGAAGTCCAATCTACTATAATTCCATAGAGGGAAGCATGAATCTGGAGACCTTGGAAAATCCTATTATGGAAAAGCAGCATTCAAAACTCTTATATGATCATTTAGAGTCATATCATGCAAAGCCACACAAGGGTATCAGTAATGAAGATATCGAGAAGCAGTTTTGTGAAAATATGGATGTGATGCAGTTATTAGAATATAAATATCAACTATCATCTTCACATATAGAGTTTTCTCATGACTTGGAGCTGCTTGGGGCTTATACAGTGAATTATCATCCGATAAGCCTTGATGATCAGTATGATGGTGTAGTCAATCTGCCTCATCATTCCAATTTGTACATCAACCCTATCCAGTCTTGGATAGAAGCATCCTGCGCAAGAACTTACCAGTTTGGGAGGAAGTTTGACTACATTATTCATGTCTATGATTTCCCATCCATCCCGCCCCTTCTGGATCATGACGCAGGTTTGCATTTTCTGAATAAAGTATCCTTACTTTGGCTGGTAACCAAAGACAAGGAAAAAAAATTTATGTCAATAAAATGCTTAGGTGGTTACATTGGATTTTTTATTACACTTAACCCTTTTTATATCATGCTTAGAGTAGGAAAATAAGCTCTTTGAAAGAGAGCATTTACTTTCTTCATTTCTATTTTTAGCTATAATAAAACTTTGCTTCTTTTAGTTAGTTACATCTATTTTGTTTAAATAAATCAGCTTAATGGTTCATTTGGTTTTTCATAAAACTTGTGCTACTATGGTTTTTCTTGTCAAGTTGAGATGTTTTTGCAGGGTATATAAACCAGAGATTCTGGTGTTCTCATATCCTTTCCTTGCCTTAAAGACCAGATCGAGCACACGTCCCACAGTTGGAGCCAGAATGTTACCACCTAAGTTGTACTTAGTGGTTTTTATCAAGTGATCCCGGTGAACCGGACAGGGCTAACTTGTTCAGACTTCAAAAAGACCTTTGGAAGTACTTCTAGGAAGTGCTTGTTGTACTATATCACATGTTCATACCCCATGAGGGAATTGTAATAAATTTTCTAGCATGATAGTGTCTGTAAAATAATTGGTCTCTTAGACTTTATTTGTCAATCCGATCAGGTGAGGGTGTTTTTTCCCTTGGTTATTATTGGTTGTTGAACAAACGACTGATAATTTCTGAGCTTTTCACTCCATACCTCCAAATTTGGGGTGGTCGGCTTGGCATTTAGGACTATTGAGGTTATTAGAGTTTATGTGTCAATGTATAAACATGCTAGACATCATTTTTGAGTCATATGAACATGTCTAAGTCCCCCTAGGTCTTTTTCAATTTTTCATTTTTTTAGTTTTTGCAGTGTTTTTTATTAAAATTTAATTTTTCCAAAACTTAGGCTATTTTTTAATAGTTTAATTGGAAAAATTGATTTTGTAATAAAAGTGGGCCAAATAATCAGTTTCAGTCATGTAGGTGCTCATTTTCAAGCTAAGAGCACCATGTAAACCCATGGACCCACTGTTTCCTAGTTTTGTGTGATTTTCCATCACTCAGGTCAGAAAGCCCCAAAAATCAATTATTGATTATTTTAATTAATAAATTGATGAATAATGGAGCAAATCCAAAATCATAAATCAATGGATTCTCGGCCGATTTGATTGAAATCAGTCAGATCTGAAGCAAATTGACTAGATCTGACAAATCCTTGACTGAAGGAGGTGATCAAATCAGATCCAGAGTTGATCTTGAGCATCCTTTATGAGGAATTTCGCCTTCCCTCTCTCCTCAACACGTTTTTGGCTCAACTGGATGATTTTTGTTGGATTCTTCAGTCAATAGGTTGAGGTGTCAGTCAGATTAGCCCCCTGATTGACAGTTTCACTCAGTGAGACTCAAATCTGGCTCAGCTAGACACAGATCAGGCATTGATGGACTCTCCATCAGTTGATTTCACTTGATTCCATGAGTAATTGCCCCCCACCTAGGTTAGATGGCCTGCAAATTGTATATATCCAGGCACAGCCTCCTCTTCCAAGCTAGTTAGAACTGGATTGAGGTGTTGTTGCTCTTGTACTGTATTGTTTTTTCATTCTAGAATAAAGAAGCTTTGGAGGCAAGATCTATGGTGTAATGCTCTTCATGTGTGGTTGTTGATTGTCAAATGCTTATGAGGTATAATCTGATTTTGTTTATCATTGCTTTGCTGGTTAATTGTTGGCCTTGAAGGAGAGAGATCCCTCCTGTTAGGGTAAGAGTTTATTCTAGTTTTATTTATGCTCTTACTGCTGCTTGTTCTAAATCTATTGGATTTGTATGTATTTTAAGTTTAATTGCATGCTTTCCAATCATCTCTTTCGGCAGCACCTATGTTTTAACCATCTGTTTGTGCAAGGATTTTTAAGTTGCAGGTGATCTCGCTGGTAGAAGAGGTTGAGCTGGTTTGAATATTCCTCATATTCAGTATCTTATGAATGAAACAGTCCCTTGGTGTTCCACCAAAGCCGAATCCAAAGCCCAACATTCCTAGGCTTCAAACACTCTTTCTCTCTCTTCGTCCTTTAAAAACTATTAAACTTTCCTCAAACTGGTTACTTTAAAGGCTTCTTATTAATATGATATATCTCATCAGGAAAAACACACATAGATCTGATCAGTAAGATCCCTCCTTTATTCTATATCTTAGTTCTGTTTTGCTCATAAAGTTCAAATTCAAGAGATCTAGCTAAAAGTACCTTAGTTTCGCAAGTAATTTAGTGAAAATTCATAGCTTGCTGTTAAGGTAGTTTCTTTTGCTGTTCGATAATTTCAATATTCTGAAATATGAGTTCTTTTAATTTTCTGCACAAACAGCAAGCCAAGATCCCAATGAAAGCTTGCTTTCCTTGGTTCCCTGTTCGCCGTTTTAGCTAGTTTAATTTCATTATTTTTTGAGATAAAGTAGGCTGACCCAAAGGTACTCTTAAAGTGCTTTTGGGAATTTGTTATTCTAACTCACTCACTATCATTTAGCAGGTCTGACAAAGAATAAAGGAAGCTGCTGTCCAAAGTGGCTTTTGGAGCGCTCAAATCCCCCCAGGGGTCTCTGTTTTGTCACATAATTTGTATATTTTTTGTATAAACTGTAATATCTTGGTTTTAGCCTGTATAAGGACCAAGAAATCTCTGTTTTATCAGTTCTTTGATATTGTAACCTCTGTAATAAAACCATCCTTTGAATAGGCTCTTTCGAGCCCATTCCCCATCCCCCCTGGGGGGATTCGCATCGGTGCCATTTTCAGCGTTCTCTGCTTACTTCCTTTTACTAGTATTGATCTGATTTTCAGGGTAGTATATTTGATCTTGCTGTTAATTCCATATTCCATATCTTAATTTCAAAAGTAATCATAATACTTACCCCACGATTTCCTGAGTGACCCGAAAGGGGAAAGAGATTCATGGTAGGATTAATCAGAAAACCAAATTTGTATAGTTGTTTTATTTTTTCTATCATTTGTTTATCAGAAGATTTAAAATTAACCCCTCCTCGATTCCCCGACTGAGATCCACTTGGATTGAAAGAGGTTCTTAGAGGCTTTTCTTTTAAATAAGAACACATCTCTTAAAAACTTATTAAAATTTACAAGAATCCAGTGTGTATGATTTTCACTTGGCTTCGGTTCATTCGATCAGTCAAGCTGTATCAAAAGCACTTAGCTGAATAGCATAATTAGGACTCACCCTCCCCAATTAACAAACCATCAGGTGAAAATCCAACACCTCGATCAAACCTTTACAGTGGAAAAATACCCAAAGGAAGCGGGAACCTACTGAAAAGTGACCTCGGGGGGCTGATCTCTGTCACACCCTAATGGGTGCATTACGAACAATAGCCCCAGAGACTCCATTTCGGCCCACATATTCCTTGCAGGTAGTCGTGAAGGTTTTGTTTTGGACATACTCCAAGTACTCTCGGGTATATCTGGAGTCCCCCCTTAGCCTAATTTAATCAACTCATACTTCAATTTTAACTTAAAACATACCAAGATGCAATCGCAAAACATTCACTCCAAGCACATGCAAGCACATTGATCTTTTTGATTTGACTCCATTCTAAGGCACTGGTCATTTTTTGCTTTATATATATATATGGTGTATCAGCTTTGTGCTTTCATGTGTTTATCTTCGTATCTTGTCATCTTTAATTGTATGTAGTTAAAATATTCAAACTCCTAAATAACTAATTCAGTTTAGCATCACCACACTAAGAAACCATCCTTAGTAACTTAATAGGGTCTACCCCCCTTGGCTTTGTTAAGAGTTGAGCCTAAACAGAGGAGTCAAGAACAAGGTGATAGCCTTGACTCGAGACTTGCCCCCAAGGACACACCGAGTGGCTTGAATATTTATACCACGTGACCCAGGTGTGTGAAAGGCGGCAACAGTACCAAAACTTAGCAGTTTTAGTAATTAGGGTTTTTCTGGCTCGGGGTCAAACTAGGGTTTGACTTTCTCATAGTTTCACCCAACCAAAAATATTGATCTAGGTCTCTAAACTTCGATTTTCATGAGGAGAGAAATCCTATGCCAGGCTCACTCGAAAATTATTCTTCTGCAAGAAGCCCTAATTTCTTTCGGGGAGAGAGAGAGGGTTATTTTTCCTTGTGAAAGCTGTCGTGTTCAGGTTAGCTCTGATACCATGTTAAATTTTCATATGCTTAGCTAAGACATCAGTATTTAATTTCATTTTCATAACAAAAGCATATAAACAGGATCACTGAAAGAAACATCATCACAAGAACAACACAGATTTATCCTAGGAAAACCCTAAAGGGAAAAACCCAGCAAAAGCTTCCTCAATATAGATGCCTCAAAAAGGTAAAAGATAAAACCAGCAAGGAGATCAAAGCCTGATCCTCCTCCTTCTCCTGCTACTCTTCTCTTCTCCAGTAATGCGCTATATAAGTGAGAGCGTGTGTCTCAAATGAGGATAGCTACACCTCTATTTATATTCATTCATTCACTTTAATTAACTCATCTGACATGTAGGCTCGAGTTAATCATGTAGGCTTGAGTTACACATGTAGGATCAAGTAACCACACTGGGGTGCTGATGACCCACCTTTACAATTAGAGGAGACAACCTCATGAATCTTATTAGTTCTTTCGATTAGAAGCATCGGGGTACAAGATAATACAAGTGGTTCTCCCAGTAGGACCATCAGGGACCACAAAAGATACATATAGAATATTCTTCAAAGTTACAATATTTCAACATCTCTTAGGGTTACATTTCTTAAAATATAACCGTTGACTGTCAATGCTATCTTCTAGATTATATAATGAATATGTTAGTTGAACGTTTCCAAATAATTTACTAACCCTATGTAATTGATGTTCTCTCCAGATTTCACTAGGGTTTTTATTCTCTTTAATACTTCCTAGGATGGTATATATTATCATAGGCTGTATATAGCTAGGTTTCTAACTCTAAAGTTTGTTTTCTGTATGCATTTAATATTCAGAAATTTATACTGTAAACTAGGTAAATATAGACTTGCTATTTAACGTTCAACTATTATTTATATCTCTACTTACATATTACATTTGTTAGTAGAGACATTTTTCAGATTATGGTAGATTTAATAATAGGAGTAAGTTTAAAGAAATAAATATACTATATAGATACCTTAGGCTATTATTTACAAATAGAATGATTTTATAAGATAATTATATATACATATAAATCAGACCATCAGCTATAAACCGTTATGAAAATTATCTATACATTTCTTTCCATAATTAAGTAATCCATCTAAGACCTTTCAAGGTCTGTATCCATATTACAAATTTACATTAAAAATACTCCACATAAATGAGACAACATTATAAATAATCAGAGGAGTCATCGTGACCATCCATGTGGTCCTTTACAATTCTTTGATCATAACAATAAACAAAATTACATAAATCAATAAACATTATCATAGCCAAATTAAAATAATATATCTTATACAGTAAATCATATCATAGTAAAACAACATAAAAATCATATCATAAATCCATATATTGCAAACAGTAACAAGAATCGAATCATGTGGGCATGCAAGCCCAGCTTGTTCTATTCATTAAAATACATTTTATTTACAACTCATTACATTAAAAACCCTTTTTATGCCCACAAAGGTCGCAACATCAAATTCGGAGGATGTCCAAAACCTAGGGTAAAAACACTAATAACAACCATAGTATATTATAGTAAACAGAAAATCCAAATCGTATAACCTTAATGCTGGTTCTCAAAGCAAACAAAAGCCATATCATAACAATTTGTACATGAATCAAACTATTATGTAAATCCATTATTTATATCGCTACATAGGCCACAACTTACACTAAGCATGCGGGCTGTATTTTACAAACCCATCAATTTCCTTATAAAAATGATGCATACACTAACAGTGAGGTCGTAAGACCCTAGCTACATCATGGCCTTGGCCAATAACATTTTTTATACACAGTCCATTAAAATATACACCTACTGTAAGTGTTGGCCACTGTGGTTTCTAGCCCATGGATTTCCACAAAGCATTTTACATAAGAACTGAATACCATAAACAATAAAATACAAGCTATCGCAACATTGTGGGAAAGACTCGTGCCATTTACAACATGGCCTTTACCCACGCTTTCCAAATATTACATTATCCAAGCTAAGGAATGGAAATACACATAGAGCATCCGATTAGGTAAATGCCTCTATTTTTAAAAACCCCATTTCTATTTAAATATAGTGCTCAATAAAACGCAGAAGGGAATCGTATACACAAGAAATCAAGTGAACCATTACTATTATATAAAAACCATACACATATCTATTTAAATAGAGATCCCAATTCTAGTACACAGTCACCATTAAAGGCAAAGAACGAGGTTTACACAGGCGTGGCAATGGGCTATGGAACCATGGCAAGCAATGGTGCAGCCTATGGCTATAAATCCTAAAACCAAATAAAATATCGGTTCACATAACGGAAATGAAATTACAGAGAGCCGAATGGCCTAAGAATCAATTCACGACATAACAACTCAACATTTAAAAACCAAGCCTTTGAATCATAATTCTGAAGGCAAAATCGAAATCGCTGCAGCATAAAACCCCAACCAACAACCAGTTGAAACTTAGCTCTGCCCACAAGAATGAAAGATGAAAAGCATAATATTGAAGAGAAAGCTTACCGTTGCCTCAATTGCAATACAATGGAGCTACAACAAAGAACGGAACCACCCCATCATCGTTACCTTGCTACCTACAACCAAAACCCGATACATGACAGGGTGAGAAGTATAATTACAAAGGAGCCACAAAACCAAGCATAGAATGTAGACATGAAACCAAAGAAGCTTACCTTTAGAGTGTAGTCTCCTTCACAACATAGAGCCAAGACCCATTTTCTCCACAGAACATAACGAAATGGCCAAACTAAATCATGAGCCAAGCCCTAATCTTGGGGCTGCCACGATTTCCAAGAATGATAAATGCACCAACTGGTATCCACTATTGTTTTTCCAAACCAACTTTTCCATAGTTCAACAACGTTGCAATATCGTGGGTTTTATTCACCATGCTAATAGATTAAACCCTGCTATGGTAGGGTTAGACCATATAATATGTCGCCACCCAACTCTATCACATGTTACCATATTACAAAGCTTGCACTTTGATAGTATTACTTTATTACATAGTCCATAGGATGCGCTAGTCCAAAGTCATAGAACCATGCTTAAGTATTTAGATAATGTTTAGACCATAGGATTAGAGCTTAGGGTTTATGTCCCTTAGTAACAAGGTGTTTACACTTAATATCCATGGCATACAAAGTATGCCATGATAACATCTCAGACTATAAAATACAAAGCTCTACTCTTAAAACCAATATATTAGCCTACCAATAAAAGAACATGAGAGATGTTAATAGGTATAGTGAGAACATACATAGAATGTAAATTGTATTAATGGCATATAGACTAACGAATTCAAAACATAACGAAGAATAATTAGTGTACAAGAAATTTATCCATAGTAGCTACATTGACGATAACGACACTTACCAAGTTAAAACCAAGTCGATAAGCAGCATAACAACTAGCAATAGGTCATCTAGGATCAAGGCGGTCAACAAACTTTACACCAGATCCCATCGCAAAGTAATGAACTGTGTAAGTAAATAAAAGAGGTTCCTTAGTTTGATTGAACTAAGTAAGCATGCGTAACCAAGTAATACCTGACCTCTCAGATCGTCATGGGAGAACAAGTCACGCCACTCCACCACTTTGTTCCCATCAACAAAGTTAAGTTAGTTTTTATTAAATAAACAAAGTACACATGTGCAGGAGCAAAACAATGATCTAGACAATTCATTAATTAACCAACAGTAATAACTAAAATGTAAAAATAGTTTAAATAATAGAATTAAGACATAAGAAGTAAATGAACTAATAATCATTGAATGGATAAGAGATTAACAAGACAGTAAGGGAATTTTCTTAAGAGATCAAAAGTATAAGTAGCGAATGTAATTCCAGATGAGTAATAATGATCCCCTTTGGGTAGTTTTTCACTAGCCTATAATTTTTTATTTTTTTTCAAATTTTGGGGATATTATAAGTGGTATCAAAGCCCAGTTTCAATACTAAGAGACTTATGGGCACAACAAGCATTCACACAAAGAAAATAAAGTGTCATAAGTAATTTTTGTTACTAACAAAAATTTTTGCTGCTAATAAAAATTTGTGTGTTACAGGAAAATTTTACAGCGCTGTCCATTTTATGAATACTAAGGAAGAAAACAGCCGACAGGAAGAAACGACGACCCCCACTCCAGAAGTGAACTTGGTGGTTGAGCTAAACTTTGATGTGTTTAAAACTTTGCACAGTCTTCAAGCTTAACTAAATTTTTTTAGAGAAGACAGTCTAAATTAAAGAAAGGAACATCAAGCTTTAAATGAAGCATTATTACGTAACATGACGGGAGGGATCCCGCAAGGTAAACCTACCCAGTCCACCAACAGATCCAAAAAAGAACCATACCATGAGCAAGCCAGCAACCCAAGAGAAGCAGAAAAAGAAGTTAAACCTGAAGCAACTAAAGGAGATCATCACAGTTTTGGTAGTGATGACTCACTTTCTCCACGGAGAAAGAGGCAAAGAAGTGATGACAATCTCCAGGGTGAGTTTCAAAACATAGGAGCCCCGACCTATGAAGGTGAATTAAATACAGGAGAAAAGGATGAAAAATGGTTGCCGGGAATGAGTAAGTATTTCTAGGTTCATAACTTTTCAAGTGTGATGTAGGCTAGGCTTTCCATCTACAACTTGAATGGTAAGAAGCAAGATGGTGGCGAGATTTAAAGCACACCAAGAAAGATGAGATGCGAGAAATAAGCTGGGAAAAATTCTGAAATATTTTCCAATAAAAATACATGTCGGAAAGGTTCTTTGACCACAAGGTAAAATAGTACCATGAAATATGCATGGGGTCCATGAATATGGATGCATTTATAAACAGATTTATATATTTGTTGCATTATGTACCATATATCAAAGAAGAGAAGGTGAAGAACCAACAGTTCCCAAGATGTTTTTCTCCTAGTTTTCAGAACATGATTGAATTCGACATGCCAATGACTCTAGATACCACACTAAACAAGGAACGACTCTACTATGAGCATGGGAAGTTACGGAAAGAAAACAAGAACTGAAATAGAGAAAAGTCTAGAAAATTTTCTGATAACCGCAAGCCTAGGTCAAACCTGCAGCCTTATAGAAAGCAAAATAATAGCTTTCAAGTGAACAAGAACTTCAAAAAAAATGGTATGAAGCCTTATGTACCATCTCCTAATGTTAATAAGCAAGTGGTGAGTGGAGCCAATGCCACCCCTTTAGTGATCAAGTGCTGGAAGTGCAACGGGCCGCATTATGCCCGAGATTGTAAGAACAAGAACAATGGGGTCTTTCACAACCTGCAAGCAAGTACCTACCATTGAGGATATAAAGGAAACCCTGTGAATATATGTAGCATTATATGGCCAATGTGGAAATTGAACCCAGTGATAGATTAATTTTACTCACAACAATTAACAATTGATCATGCAAAATCACTCACAAAAGAGACTAAAATTGGAGCTGAACACTAAATTGTATTAACTCAGTTTACAATAGACAACCCTGTAACATAATAGGTTGCTGAATAAATAAAATACATTAGGGATTGGAATGCATGAGGATCAATTCGAATCTAGCATAAAGCAGGCTTACTAAAATTAAGCAAATCCCCCATAGGTGTAAAAAGTTGATCCCAAATCTATCATAGAGCTCACGAATTAGAAAAATGGATTAGGCAATATAAAGAGTGATGGAATGACAACTCATACATGCTTTTCCAAGGAGAAAAGAGTGGAGTATGAAGAGTACAAGAAACTAGTTCACCTCACCTAGTCAAACTTTCCCTATTGCCTTAAAACACTGAAAAAGCAGGCAATAAAGCAGAAAAAGCAGAAGGGCGCCTAGGAGACTAGGAATAAAGTAGAATTGATTCCTTGAGGTTTCCTAAGTACTACATGGGTCAAATTAGGAAATTTGGGCCACTATGGATAGGTAATTGACAACTTGCATAAGGTGGGACACATGAACTAGACAAATAAGACAAAAATAATTAAATTAATGTCTAAGGTAGTAAACTATGAGTTGATTATTATAATACCCCCCATTAAGCCTGACTTATGAGTAATATATCAAAAAATTATAGGTCTTAGCAACAAGTCTTAGTCACCCTTTTACATACTCCATGTCCATACAACCAAGGAAAGAGGCAAAACCAACTTGGGAAAATCCTCCCTTAAACATGGACTGTAAAACAAAATTTGGAAATATTTTCTTCACTCATGCTTCACAGCATGATCAGATATCTGCAACAGTGAGTTGATATTGCTGAAGGTCTTCTCACAAAATTCTTTGGTGAAGATATCAGCTACTTGTTCTGAAGATGAACAGAAGAGTAGGTGAATGGTGCCATCGTGCATAACCTCTCTGATGTAGTGCATATGGATCTCAATGTGTTTGGTTATCTGCTTCTGAACTGGATCTTTGTCGATTTGAATGGTACTCTAGTTATCACAGTAGATGGTATTTGAGTACTCTGATTCAAGGCCACACTCTCCAAGTAAACCCTGCAACCATAAACATTGAGTTGATGCATTAACAACTCCTCTGTACTCTGCTTCTGGAGATGAGGGTGCAATGGCACTCTGTTTCTTGCTTGACCAGCTGATTGGCCCTTCTGCAAGCATGAACACATATCTTGATGTGGACTTTCTTCCTGTGCTATCACCTTCCCAATCACTATCAGTAAATCCAATCAAATCAAGATCAGATTTTGCTTTATAGAAGATCCCATGTGTCCTTGTTCCCTGAACAAAGTTAAGGATCCTTTTGGCTGCTTTCCAATGGATATCATGAGGCTGATCCATGTATCTGGAAGCCACACTTACTTCATAAGAAATATCAGGTCTAGTATGTGTCAGATACAACAAACATCCAATCAATTTCCTATACATTGTATTGTTTGCCATAGGTGAAGAATCAGCTTCTTCCAGCTTCACTCCTGAAAGGAAATGAGTTTTGCTTGCTTTGCAATCCTTCATTCTGAATTTGTTCAGCAATTCCAAGGCATATTTGGACTGGTGCACCTTGATTCCAGCTTTGGTTTGAGCAATCTCAAGCCCCAAAAATTGACTTAAGAGCCCCAAATCTGTCATGGAGAAGGCTTGGTTCATAGCACCCTTTAAGGAAGCAATCTCATCCTTTGAGCTTCCTGTAATGAGGAGGCCATCAACATATAACACAATGATCATTAATGAACCATGAAATAACTGCAAATATACATTTGGATCTGATTTGCACCAAAAAAAATTCAGTGATAGCAAGAAGCTATCTATCTTGGCATACCAAGCCCTGGGGGCTTGCTTTAGCCCATACAATGACTTTCTCAACCTGCACACAAGAGAAGGGTTAGTAGAAAAACCTTGAGGCTGCTGCATATATATCGCTTCAGTGAGATCTCCATTTAGGAAGGCACATTTTACATCCATGTGATGTACCTCCCATTGCTTTGAGGCTACAATGGCTAAGGCTAGCCTGATGGAATCCATCTTTGCCACTGGGGCAAAGGTCTCATTGTAATCTATGCCATGAACTTGTGAGTAGCCCTTGGCTACCAATCTGGCCTTGTACTTTAGTGGTGAACTATCAGCAGCAAATTTGGTCTTATAGACCCACTTACACTGGACTAACTTTCTCCCTGCGGGAAGATCCACTAGCTCCCATGTGTTGCTCTTCTAGAGTGAGCTGAACTCCTCCTTCATGGATGTTTTCCATCTTGGATCTCCTGCTGCTTCTTGATATGTTTGAGGATCAGACTCCAACATCAAATATCATTTTTCAGCAAACATAGGATCCTTCATGCACAAACCACTCTGAAATTGAGATCTAGTCCTCCTTGGGTCATTGGGATCCCCAACTATCTCTCTTGCTACATGTAGTGTCTTGGATGCCCATTTTGGACTTGTAGGGATGTTAGGGTCTGCAATAAACTCATATCTATTAGAAAAATTAGAATCAGCATGTTCAACAAACTCTTTACTTACTTCCTGAGGTTCAGGTGGAGAAGAGGCTTCTCCAACTTCCACTGCTGCAAGGGGTTCTTCTTCAAACTGAACACACCTTTCGATGAAGGCTTTGTTTGTGCTCAAATTTATCAGTTTTTACCCTTTTGAATCTTCAGAGTACCCAACAAAAAGGAACTCTTATATTTGGGGCTGCAAAGCCTTCCTCTTTTCTGTTGGAATTCTAGCCCAAGCCTTTGAGCCAAAAATCCTGAAATGGGTCACATCTGACTTGTGCCCACTCCATGCTTCTAAGGGAGTCATACCATAAAGCTATTTATGAGGCACCCTATTCTGGATATAGGCTGCACAATTTATAGCTTCGGCGCAGTACTTTGGTGGCAAATTTTTGGCCTCCATCATGCATGTTGCCATCTCCTTCAGTGATCTGTTCTTCCTCTCAGCAACACCATTTTACTATGGTGTGTAAGGGATAGAATGATGCATCTGAATACCTGAATTTGCACAATAATTAATAAACTTAGACTTAAAATACTCACCACCACTGTCAGATCTGAGGACCTTGAGTTTCCTCCCAGACTGGTTTTCAACCAAAGCCTTAAAGACTTTGAAGAGGCCAAAAACTTCAGACTTATGTTTCATGAAGTAAACCCAGCAATACCTGGAAAATTCATCAATGAAGGTCAATGCATATTTGTCTTGACTCATGGAAATATGAGGAAATGGGCCAGCAACATGATTGTGGATCAGCTCGACGGGTGCAGAGGTTCTCCCATGACTAGCTCTCTCAAATTTGTGCTCTGGGTGTTTTCCTAGTATACAGCCTTGGCAGACTCCTTTGGAAAATTTTATCTTGGGAAACCCTATGACCATCTCTTTTTCACTAAGATCAAAAATATATTTTTAGTTTAGGTGGCCAAATCATTCATTCCAAAGCTTGCTAGCCTCATTAGCATGAATCAGAAGAGCAAAGGGGTTTGAGTAAGGCAGGAAGTGTGAGAACATGTATACCTTTTGAGCATGATTCACAACTCCTTTTGAAATTACTCTACCACTTGATATCTCTGTGATCTCAACTTCATCAGGGGAGAATATGAATTTCTTAGGAGACCCAGTGTGAGTCATCTAGTACACTGACAAGAGGTTGGAGGCAAGACCAGGCACATACAAGACATTGCTGAACTAACCATGATCAATATCAATCCTCCCTTTGCCCAAACTTTCAGTGAGAGAGTCATCTCCCAGTACTATAGGTGGTCCTTTTGACATGTCAAGTGAGGAGAAGGCCTCCTTGGTCAAAACCATGTGTCTTGAAGCTCCAGAATCAATGATAAAATTGGGTGAGCTTGATGTGCCAGCAACCAATGCATGAAATCTCTCTCTGTCATCTGAACTTGATCCTCCTTCTCTCTTCTTTGAGCTGTCTGGAAGGGAGATGCCATTCTTCTCCAGGAGTTGGGTCAGCATGTCTATTTGCTTCTTCATACAAGAGATTTGAGTGTGATTTCCCTTATTGCAGTATGTGCACTTGCTCATTTCAACTTTGTTTTTCTTCTTCTGGTAGTTCTTCTTGGAACCTTGTGGCTCCTCCGGAGACTGTTTCTTGTCTCTCTTTTGCTCAAGTGGCTTTTTAGCTTTCTTTTTTATTTTTGAATCCACCTTCAAATCTCTAGCAATCAGAGCTTGATCTTTGGATGGTTTGATGGTGCCCATCATCACCAGCTTGTCTTGATCTTGTGTGAGAGATTCCATGAAATCTGCAAGGCTGGGCATCTTCCAGGTTCGAGCTGTCAGTTTTGTGGCATAGAAGGTCGAAACAAACACTGAATAGTCAGGGCCTAGCTTCGAGAGAATGTCTAGGACGAGATGATCATCCTTCTTTTCAATCCCACACTGTTTCAGCTGCAAAACAAGTGCTTTGAACTTGGAGAAATATAGCTGCAGGGATTCAAATCTATTTGGACTCATAGAAATCAGCTCATTTTCGATTTGATGTCCCCTCATCTCATCTGTCTTTCAAAAAATATCAGCAACCTTCTCCCATACTTCATTCGATGATGTCAATCCATCAATATGGAAAAGGAGGTCTCTGGAAATACTCAGACACAGGAGACCATAGGCCTCATCCCTCCTGTTGTGCCATTTTATCTTCTCTGCAGCTGCATTGGGCTCTGCTTCTATTTCCATAGTCACCCTGTAGAGGCCTTTCACTCTCAATAGTATCTCCATCTCTGCTTTCCATTCAAAGAAATTGAATGGAGTCAAGATAGTTTTCTGTGATTGATCCATAGGTTAGAAAATCTGTCCCGGCTTCAGTAGAAGGCTCCCAGTCACTGATGTCGAACGTGCAAAACAATTTTGAAGGAGAGAAATCTATCTACAATGGATCTGATACCATGTGGAAATTGAACCCAGTGATAGATTAATTTTACTCACAACAATTAACAATTGATCATGCAAAATCACTCACAAAAGAGACTGAAATTGGAGCTGAACACTAAACTGTATTAACTCAGTGTACAATAGCCAACCCTATAACATAATAGGTTTCTGAATAAATAAAATGCATCAAGGATTAAAATGCATGATGAGCAATTCGAATCTAGCATAAAGCAAGATTACTAAAATTAAGCAAATCCCCCATAGGTGTAAAAAGTTGATCCCAAATCTGTCATGGAGCTCACGAATTAGAAAAATGGCTTAGGCAAGCTAAATAGTGATGGAATGACAAATCATACATGATTTTCCAAGGAGAAAACAGTGGAGGATGAAGAGGACAAAAAACTAGTTCACCTCACCTAGTCAAACTTTCCCTATTGCCTTAAAACACTAAAAAAGCAAGCAATAAAGCAGAAAAAGCAAAAGGGCGCCTAGGAGACCAGGAAAAAAGTAGAATTGATTACTTGAGGTTTCCCAAGTGCTACATGGGTGAAATTAGGCAAGTTGGACCACTATGGATAGGTAATTGACAACTCGCATAAGGTGGGACACATGAACTAGGAAAATAAGATAAAAATAATTAAATTAATGTCTAAGGTAGTAAACTATGGGTTGATTATTCTAATAGCCGATAGGTGGACCATCAAGCTACAATGGTTGAGATCAAAGGTAAGATCTTGAACACCTCTTTTTCATAACTTATTGATCCTAGTGCTTGCCGGAGCTATGCCGCACCTAAGATTGTTGATTTATGCAAGTTAGGAAAAGTAAATCATGTTAAACCTTCGCTGGTATATTTAGCCACTGGTACGAAACAGAAGTTTTTAAAAATTGTTAAAGAATGTGAATTAAACCTAAATGGTTTCCTTACTAAGGTAAACCTGAACATCGTCCCTTTAGGATCGTATGATATTCTCATTGGCATGGACTATTTGGAATAGCAACATGTCATGATCGATTGTATACACAAGTCTATTATGTGTACTAATAGCCAAGGCAACCAAGTGAAGCTTCAAGGCATCCCAAAGACAATTTCTGTAAGACAAATCTTTGCGTTACAACCAAAGAAGTGTGTTAGGAAGGGCTATACGTTGTTTGTAGTGAACATCCGAGACATAGAGTCTATAATAGAGAATAACGCATAGAAGAATTCCCCATTCTTGAAGAATTCAAGGGCGTGTTTCCTGAGTAAATCCCCAAATTACCTCTGAAACAAGACCTAGAATTTTCCATCTAACTGACCACGCGATCAGTTCTAGTCTCCAAATCCCCTTACCGCATGAGTGCACCAGAATTGGTGCAACTCAAACTATAGTTGCAACATTTAATAGAGAAAGGGTATATCCGACCCAGTGTGTCCCCTTGGGGAGCACCAATTTTATTCATAAAAAAAAAAGGATGGTATGATGCGGATGTGCATTGATTACCGTTAGTTGAACAAAATGACTATAAAGAACCGTTACTCGCTCCCTAGGATCGATGATTTGTTCCACCAGGTGGGAGGAGCCAAAATATTTTTGAAGATTGACTTGCAATCCAGGTACCATCAGGTACGGATCTGAGACAAATATATTCCCAAGACCGCCTTTCATACGAGATACGGGAACTATGAGTTTGTAGTGATGCCATTCAGGTTGATCAATGCACCTGCAAAATTTATGTGTATGATGAACAACATATTCAGTAAATATATGGATAAGTTTGTACTAATCTTTATTGACGACATTCTAGTTTATTCCAAGAATAAATATGAACATGAAGAACACCTTCGAAAATTACTTTGAGTGTTGAGAGAACACCAGCTCTACGCTAAGTTTAGTAAATGTGATTTTTACAAACCACAAATACAGTACATAGGTCACATCATATCCGAGGGAGGAATAGCTCTGGACCCAGAAAATATTTGAGCCATAAAGGATTGGCATACCTCGACTAGTGTCACTGACATTAGGTCCTTTTTGGGTTTATCCAGGTATTATCAAAAGTTCATTAAGAACTTCTCGAGAATCGCTTTCCCCATGATGGATTTGTAGAAGAAAGAAAACAAGTTCTTATGGACTGACAAGTGTGAAGAAAGTTTTCAAAAGCTTAAGAAACTTTTGATGACCACACTAGTATTGCAGATTGTGGATCCTGATGGGGATTTCATTGTATGCACGGATGCAAGTAAGGAAGTACTTGGAGGAGTCCTCTTGCAAAATGACCATATGATTTGTTATGAATCGCGGAAATTAAAAGAGCATGAGTAGAATTATCCCATGCACAATCTTGAGCTAGAGGCCATTATCCATGCTTTGAATATGTGGAAGCACTACCTCATGGGAAGGAAGTTTCTTCTAAAGACTAACAATATGAGTCTAAAGTATTTATTTGATCAACCCGATCTAAATGTGAGGCAAGCCAGATGGTTGGCTTTCCTGAGTGAGTATCACTTTGAACTAAAGTATATTAAGGGCAAAGAGAACAAAGTTGCCGATGCTTTGAGTCGATGAACTCATATGATATATGAGGTAACCCTGAGTCAAACTGATGTAAATTTGCATGAGAAGATTAGAATGGCCAACAAGGTTTACCCATTCTATGTGGAAATCCTCAAGAAGGTCTAGGAGGAGCAATTGTTTCAACAACAGAAGGAATACAAGGTGGATGAATCCATACTACGATGGTCCAAGGATAGATTGTATGTTCCAGATGGAAGGGACATTCAGTCCAGCATCCTCACAGAAATTCATAGGGCGCCCTACTTAGGGCACCCGAGATATCAAAAGATGATATCTTCTGTCAAGAGAAACTTTTTCTTGCCTAAGTTAAAGGCCAACATTGCAATGTTTATTGCTAAATGTCAGGAATTCCAGCTAGTTAAAGCTAAGCACACGCATCCTTCAGGATTTCTATATCCATTTCCCATTCTGGAATGGAAGTGGGAGGTTATCAGTATGTATTTTATTACTGGATTACCGAAAATCAAGAAGAAAAATGATTCCATCTTCGTAGTCATTGACAAGTTGTCAAACAAAACACACTTCATCCCTGTAAAATCGACCTACAAGGCCGTGAACATTGGAAATATATTCCCAAAAGAGATATTTAGATTGCTTGGGATACCCAAAGAAATTATCTCAGATCGAGATGTTAAGTTTACAGGAAACTTTTGGATATCTTTATTCTCTGGATTAGAGACGCAGCTAAAATTTAGCACTGCTTATCACCTGCAGATGGACAAGCAGACTGAAAGAGTAAACCAAATTGTTGAAGACATGATTCGAATGTATGTCATGAACAATCCCACCAAGTGGGAGGATTATCTGCACCTTGCAGAGTTTGCATATAACAATGGGTATCAGGATTCCACCAAGATGATCCCTTTCGAGGTACTCTATGGATGGAAGTGTAGGACCCCATTACTTGGGACAGTCCAGTGGATTGACTCATGTTAGGGCCTCACCTATTATTGGTCTTGAAATAGTTAGTTCCCAAGGTCCAAGGATACCTTAAAGAGGCACAAGACCATTAGAAAAGTTATGTGGATCAGAAAAGGAAAGATAAAGACTATTAAGTAGGTGAGCATGTCTACTTGAAAGTGAAAGAAAAATGGAGCTCGTTGAGCTTGGGTAGGCATGGTAAGTTAGCATCTATATTTTGTGGACCTTTTGAACATTTTGGCCAAGAAAGGACTAGTGGTTTATGAGCTAGCATTACCTGTGCACGTAAGAGTTCATAATGTTTTCCATGCTTCTTTACTAAAGAAATATGTTTATGACACTAAGCATGTCATTGATTAGTTGTTATTATAAGTGGAACCTGAGGGGGAATTATCCCGTGATCCTTTGCATATATTGGACAAGAGAGAAGTGCAACTTCAGAAGCACACTGTAGTCTAATTGAAAGTGCATTGGAATCAATTTGAGGTAGATTAGGATACCTGGGAGAATGAGGCCACCATGAGAAAGGCTTACCCTGCCTTGTTTCATGATATCATTTAGAGTCCCTAGAACACCAGGGACGGTGTTGTACTAAGCAAGGAGGGATGTAATATCCCAAATTTTGGACCTACCATTTATAGGCATGAGCCTATTAATCATGATGATTATAATGATGTTTTATTTTATACTGGGTCAAAGACCGCACTGGATATGAACATGATGATTTGTTTTGTATATTGGGCGTAAGCCAATTGCTGATGATACATATGGATATATATGCTAGTTGTGTTGGGCGCGGACCCTGAAGCACATGATTGATGAAATGTTTTTTGTTGGGCATGGACCTTGAAGCACATGATCAATGAGATGTTTTGTGTTGAGCGAGAGGCTCTGGAGCACATGAGTACTTACATTTGTGTTGATCATAAATTTCTAGAACACATGAAAATATAATTTGAAATGTTGGGCATAAGCTCTGGAGCATTCCATGCTAATGTTGAGCATAAGCTCTGGAGCATCGGATCTTTGGCCATTGTATCCCTAGGTGTATCATACAAGTACATCCTAGCATTTAGTGTTGAGCGAGATCTATGGAATTGCACTATGTTTGTAACTCCCTGTTATAAGCGTTGAGTATGGGCTCTAGTAAGCACTAGGGGTTATTGAAAAGAATTAATAAACTTCCAAGTGAAGATGACTCGAGAAAAATATTGATCTCATCATACGTATTTATAAGTGATTAAATGAAATTTCAAATTTCAGTATTCTGATCAAGTATTGAAAAGATACCATGTTATATGAGGGAAACCCAACATGTAAGGATGTTTAGAGTTTCCTATCCTAGTAGACCTGAGCCATCTATTTACTTGGCCTTCATAAAAAAGTGTCGTTAAGTCTAGGGATCATGACACATGATGCCTGAACACAAATGTTAATAAGTATTTTAATACTATGTATTTTATACATAGTATGTATAAAGAATTAATTATGATTAATTATATAATTGAATAAAGAAAGAAGAGAAGCTCCACCATTTATTATTTATTATGAAAGGATTAATAAATAGTGAAATATCTATGAAATACTAACTAGGAACTAGTTAAAAGTTCCTAGGTTAAGAATTGAAAATTGTTAGGATTATTAATCCTCCCTTGTCCAATTTGGTCATGTGTCTAAATCAAGAGTCCATCCAGTCTATTTTTAGCACTAGCACCACGAGGTCCACTTGACCGAATTGGGGCACATGCTTCAGTTACTAAAGTGTCGGGAACACTAATTGAGGCCTACTACCACTGATTGCACTTGATTACATCAGTTTAGGGGCCTCCTAGACCAATCCATACAATTCCAGAGCCACTGGGAGTGCCAAAACCAACCAAGTCTAGTTCAGTTCAATTGATGAATAGTTAAGCTAAGTTAGGAGTCGGTTACATTTAGTTCTAGTCCTTTTCATTCAATTAGCACTAGGTTTACTTGACTGCACTTAGGAGGGGTGCATTTCTCACCTACTATAGTCAATTGGCCTTAGTGAACAATGAATGTAACACTTGAGTTATGTTTTAGAACTCTGATGAACTCCGGTTATGGTTTAGACAAGGTCAATTAACTATTGAGTCCTCTGACAGTGATTTAGACAAAGTCTTAGTTACCTACAGTCAAGTAGAGTCTAATAAATTCAAAATTCCTCATGTGCATTCGAATTGCATGTGGCTATTTAAGCCATTGTACTTTATTGTAATTATTATTTAATTACTCTTTGATTAATGAAAAGCATTCACAGCTGCAAGCCATTTTTGCACCGTTTCATTCTCCAATTACTGAGTAAATTATGTGATATATCTTGTGATTTGTGTGTTTGTCCATATATCTACGTGCTCAATTTAATATGGTATTAGAACCCCAATGGACAAGGCACTTCTCCTCCTCATATCTCCTACTGGATCATTTTTGAGCAAAATTGCTCCTTCAAGCTCTGCACCAGAAGCAGAAGGTTTACCATTTAATACCCCCAGTAAGGGAATTGTTGATCGATATTGATCAACTGTGCTGGGTGTGTTGAAAACCTAAAATGTGTAGGTTGTCAACCTTACTGTTCCCCTTTTATGTTTTTTTCATGTACAACCTCGAATGGATTCATCATTTCCTCTTCTCTCTCTATTCTCAAACTATTCAGAATGGAAGAAGAAGATGATTTCATCTCTGATGAGACAAGGTCTCTATAAGGTGTCTATTGGAATCAATAAAGAGTGTTTTAGTGAGAATGAATGGCTGAATAAATGTGATGGAGCTTTTGGAACAATAGAAATGGGTCTTTCTCTTAGCTTGCGCTACCTCATTAGATCTATTGAAGACCCGAAGGAACTCTGGACAAGATTGGACAGAACCTTTGGAGTGATTGATGAGGATCATAATATAACTTTAGAGAGAATATCCAGCACCGAAAGCACTCTTGATACAAAATTCTCAGCCTCCACTCTCTTTGATGAATTTGTTCAAAATGAAGAAGAAGCAGAATCTTCTACACAATCAATTGGAATTGAAGACAGTCTCCATGTAGTGACTCCTTCTCCTGATGCTCCAGAAGTTTATGAGATCTCCGATATCTCATCTCCTCATATTGCTTAAACATAAGAAGACATTCAAATATTTTATATTGAATAAATATACTACTGCACTTCCATGCAAACATTCACCGATGGTTTTCCTTTGAATTATGTGCAAAATTTAGCAGTAATTGCTTCCGAAACTGAAGAGAAATTTGATTTTTCTCCCTCTAATGTTGCTAATGGTGTCCAAATATGTGATACCTTGGATATTTTGGAAGAAATATCAGATTACTAGAGTGATACATTCACTCCCCGCGATCTATATTTTCTAGCAAATTCCTGCAGGATTGCATACACCAAAATTCAGAATTTTGAGGAAGAAGAAAGCTGTGCATCCACCGTCTCGGTTAACCATTTATTTGAATATGATATTAACCTTATTGGATATGATATGATCTTATTTAGATCTGATATGATATTTCTTGGTTTAATATATCAAATTCATATTCTTTCAGTATTTCTTGTAGATGTTCTCATCAATGGTGTGAAGAAACAAGTACCGCAAGTCTCCTACAAAACTGTTGCTGCGGATTTGATTCCATTTCACAGTTTTGGATCTGTTTTGAACCTAGTTAGATCTGATTTAATTTTTTATCTGATATTATTTGCTTCATATTTTAAAATCCAAGAGCTTTCAGTCACGCTTGTAGCTGCTCTCACCAATTCCGGTGTGAAAAATCAAGTACTGCACTTTCTCTTCAAAACTGCTAATGGGGATTTGGTGTTAGTTTCCTCATATGAGGTTGCTGATATTTTATTATATGATTCATTAGATATTTAAGAATCTATATTATAATATGGATCTCAAGAATTCGCTCTCAATAGTCCCAGTGCTTCTCTACCATTGATCACATGCTCATCTCCTCACAGAACTGGCAAAGAGGAAGATTTTCTGCATCCGCCTGGACACTTGCTCCTAACACTTGGGGATGTTCTTACCACTCATGGTTTTCTATTCATGGCTGCAACATATCAGTTTCTTGAGTGTTCCTCACATGTTCTGAATCCTTAAGAAGCTTTTCTCACTTATCAGTTGACTTGAGTTTCTCTACATGGGTCCAGTCTTCATCCAGCAGTTGTCTATATTTATGATTTAGTTGAGCATATAATTATTCTTCCAAAGAGTAAGATTCCTCCAAACATAATGATGGAGAGGTTCACATGCCAAGCCCCAAGATACCTGTGCACAGAAGAACCAGATTGATCCTGATTGTACCTGCTTAATTAAAGGGGGGGATTTTTTTCCCGTGTGGTTTTTCCCCAGCACCTTGTTTTTGAGCAGTTACTTTAGTTTACTTGATGTAATGGGTGACCTATGGTCTTAGTTACCAGGGCCCATATATTTTCCAAGTTAGCACTCTGGGGGGGTGTTAGTATTATTAATCCTCCCTTGTCCAATTTGGTCATATGTCTAAATCGGGAGTCCATCCAGTCTGGTTTTAGTCACTAGCACCACTAGGTCCACTTAAACTAATTGGGGCACATGTTTCAATTAATAAAGTGTGGGGAACACTAATTAAGGCCTACTACCACTGATTGCACTTGATTGCATCAGTTCAGGAGCCTCCTAGACCAATCCCTACAATTTAGGAGCCACTCGGAGTGCCAAAACTAACCAAGGTCAGTTCAATTTAGTTGATGACTAGTTAATATAAGTTAGGAGTTAGTTACATTCAGTTCTAGTCCTCTACATTTAGTTAGCGCTAGTTTTACTGGACTGCACTCACGAGGGGTTCATTTCTCACCTACCACAGTTAGTTATCCTTAGTCAACACTGATTTTAACACTTGAGTTGTGTTTTAGAACTCCGATGAACTCTGGTTATAGTTTAGACAAGGTCAGTTAACTATTGAGTCCTCTGATAGTGATTTAGACAATTTCTTAGTTACCTACAGTCAAGTAGAGTCTAATCAATTTGAACTTCCTCATGTGGATTCGAATTGTATGTGGTTATTTAAGCCATTGTACTTTGTTGTAATTATTATCTAATTACTCTTTGATTAATGAAAATCATTCACATATGTAAGCCATTTTTTCACTGTTTCATTCTTCAATTACTGAGTAAATTGTGTGATCGATCTTGTGAGTTGTGTGTTTGTCCATAGATCTATGTGCTCAATTTAATAAAAATTACCCCAGTAAATTAAAAAGGGTTAAATCAAGAAATAAAGGATTTCTTGATTTAACTGCCCCTTTGACTGAAAAGTCTGTCTATATATACTCAAGCCAAGCAAAGTCTTGGGGTTCTGATTTTCATCTAGAAGAATTATGATTCTACCTGTTTTTGATCTCAAGTTTTTTTCTTGGAGAAATTTTCCTGCAAGGAAAAGAGGATTGATTCAGAACTTATTATGAGTTAGGAAACCCTACCTTAGGAACTCTAATATACTTGCATGTTGGAGTCCAGGTTGTGGGGATCCAGATAAGAACCGGGAATGGTTTCGGGTAATGGTTGGGAGGAACGTGGGATTTCCCAAGTGATTTGGTCATCAAAATCAGAGGTCATATCTTTCTTAAATTGATAATGTTGGTTATTTAAAAAATGTGTAGGTTCAGCCATTAAAGGAGCTTCAGGAAGATAAATTACAAGTATGAGTTCTTAGTATGTCAAACTTCATTTCTAGGGTAAATGTTGGATGCTTTATGTAAAATAGTTTATATATATTGTTAACCCTGGAATTGATTGGTTTTGTCCATATCTCCTAGGTTTACATTTCTTAAAATCTAACCCTAGACAGTCAGTGCTATCTTCTAGATTATATAATGAATATGTTAATTGAATGTTTCCAAAGAATTTACTAACCTTAGTTAATTGATGTTCTCTCCAGATTTTTCTAGGCTGTTTATTCTCTTCAATACTTCCTAGGATGGTAAATATTATCATAGGCTATCTATAGCTAGGTTTCTAACTCTAAAGTTTGTTTTCTGTATTGATTTAGTATTCAAAAATTTATACTGTAAATTAGGTAAATATATACATGCTATTTAATGTTCACCTATTATTTATATCTCTACTGACATATTCCATTTTTTCAGTAGAGACATGTTTCAGATTATGGTAGATTTAATCATAGGATTAAGTTTAAAGAAATAAATATATTATATAGATACGTTAGGCTATTATTTACAAACATAATGATTTTATAAGATAATTATATATACATATAAATAAGACCATCGGGTACAAACTGTTATGAAAATGATCTATACATGTATTTCCAAAATTAAATAATCCATCTAAGACCTTTCAAGGTCTGTATCCATATTACAAATTTACATTAAAAATACTCCACATAAATGAAACAACATGATAAATAATCAGAGGAGCCATCATGATCATGCATGTGGTCCTTTACAATTCTTTGATCATAACCATAAACAAAATTACATAACTCAATAAACATTACCATAGCCAAATTAAGATAATATATCTTATACAATAAATCATATCACAGTAAAACAACATAAAAATCATATCATAAATCCATATATTGCAAATAGTAACAAGAATTGAATACTATGGGCATGCAAGCCCAGCTTGTTCTATTCATTAAAATGCATTTCATTTACAACTCGTTACATTAAAAACCCTTTTTATGCCCTTAGAGGTCATGACATCAAATCCTAGGGAAGTCCAAAACCTAGGGTAAAAACACTACTAAAAACCATAGCCTATTATAGTAAACAGAAAATCCAAATCGTATAACCTTACGGTTGGTTCTCAAAACAAATAAAATCCATATCATAACGATTTGTGCAGGAATCAAACTAGTATGTAAATCCATTATTTATATCGCTACACAGGCCACGACTTACACTAAGCATGTGGGCTGTATTTTACAAACCCATCAATTGCCTTATAAAAATGATGCATATGCTAGCAGTGAGGTCATAAGACCCTAGATACAGCACAGCCTCGACCAATAACATTTTTTTTACACAGTCCATTAAATTATGCACCTACTGTAAGCGTTGGCCACCGTGGTTTCCAGCCCATGGATTTCCACAAACCATTTTACATAAGAACCGAATACCCTAAACAATAAAATACAAGCTATCGCAGCACTGTGGGAAAGGATCATGCCATTTATGGCATGGCCTTTACCCATGCTGTCCAAATATTACATTATCCAAGGTAAGCAATGTCAATACACATAGAGCATCTGATTAGGCGAATGAATATGTTTTTTAAAAAACCCCATTTCCATTTAAATATCGTGCTTAATAAAATGTCAAATAGAATCGTATACACAAGAAATAAAGTTAACCATTACCATTATATAAAAAGAATACACATATCTATTTACACAGAGATCCCAAGTCTGGTGCACAGTCACCATTAAAGGGAGAGAACGAGGTTTACACAGGTGTGCCAATGGGCTATGGCACCATTGCAAGCAATGGTGCATCCGATGGCTATAAATACCAAAACCAAATAAAATATCGATTCACATCATGAGAATGAAATTACATAGAGCCCAATGGCCTAAGAATCAATTCATGGCATAATTCCTCAACATTTAAAAACCAAGTCTGTAATCATAATCCCAGAGGCAAAATCGAAATTGCTACAGCATAAAACCCCAACCAACAACTAGTCGAAACTTAGCTCTTCCCACAAGGCTGAAAGGTGACAAGGATAAGCTTGAAGAGAAAGCTTACTGTGGCCTCAATTGCAATACATTGGAGCTACAATGAAGAACGAAGCCACCCCATCATCGTTACCCTGCTACATGGAACCACAACCCAATACACGACAGGGTGAGAATTATAATTACGAACGAGCCATGAAACCAAGCATAGAATGCAGACACGAAACCAGAGAATCTTACCTTCAGGGCGTAGTGTCCTTCGCAGCACAGGTCTGAGATCCATTTTCTCCACAGACCATAATGAAATGGCCAAAATGAATTGTGAGCCAAGCCCTAAGCTTGGTGCTGCCACAATTTCCAAGAATGATAAATGCACTAGCTGGTATCCACTATTGTTTTTCCAAACCCACTTTTCCATAGTTCAATGACGTTGCAATATTGTGGGTTTTGTTCACCATGCTAATAGCTTAAACCCTACTATGGTATGGTTATACCATATAATATGTTTCCACCCAACTATATCATACGTTACCATATTACAAAGCTTGCACTTTGATAGTATTACTTTATTACATAGTCCATAGGATGTGCTAGTCCAAAGTCATAGAACCATGCTTAAGTATTTAGATAGTGTTTAGACCATAGGATTAGAGCTTAGGGTTTAAGTCCCTTAGTAACAAGGATTTTACACTTAAGATCCCTGGCATACAAAGTATGCCATGATAACATATCGGACTATAAAATCAAAAGCTCTGCTCTTAAAACCAGTATATTAACCCGCCAATAAAAGAAAATGAGAGCTATTAATAGGTATAATGAGAACATACATAGAACATAAAATGTATTAATGGGATATAGAATAACGAATTCAAAACATAATGAAGAATAATTAGTGTACGATAAATTTAGCCATAGTAGCTACATTGACAATAACAACACTTACCAAGTTAAAACAAAGTCGTTAAGCAACATAATGACTAGCAGCAGGTCCTCTAGGATCAAGATAGTCAACACACTTTACACCAAATCTCATCGCAAATTAATGAACTGCGTAAGTAAATAAAAGAGGTGCCTTAGTTCGATTGAACTAAGTAAGCATGCGTAACCAAGTAATACCTTACCTCTTAGATCCTCATGGAAGAAAAAGTCCCACCACTCCACCACTTTCTTCCCATCGACAAAGTTAAGTTAGTTTTTATTAAATAAGCAAAGTACACATGTGCACGAGTAAAAAAATGATCTATACAATTCATTAATTCACTAACAGTAATAACTAAGATGTACAAATAGTTTAAATAACATAATTAAGACATAAGAAGTAAATGAACTAATAATCACTGAATGGATAATAGATTAACAACACAGTATGTAACAAACCCATCTAGAGTCATCCGTAGATCATGGCGTATAAGGTGTTTTCTTTTTATTTTTGTCTTCAATGAAACAAAAACTAATACTGCTCAGTCCAAAGTAAAACAACTTGAAAATAAATCCTATCGATTATAAGTAAGCAGGACAAACATTCTTATCTACTTCATGTGTAATTGTTTAACGAGCCAAGGTTCAAGGTTACAATAAAAATGGAGACCCGTATACTTCACTTGAGCCCCTACACTACTACACATTTATGAACAATTCGTAACTAGCATAATCGAGGCTACTTTCTGACCTATTTCCATAAGCCTCATAGGATAAGACAATTATAAAACTGTATGTACTAAAAAATACAATCATTAAACCTGACCCAAAATTTACCTTATGTCTAACACCTATCACTACAATTTTTAATACATGAGGCACAAATATAAGTCCTGACGACCATAATGAGCAACTTCAAGCAATTTCTGATTTGTTCGATTAGAAGGTCCTCATGCATCACATAAGTGCACCTATAAACATATCTCACCAGCTATACTCTGATAGTGACAACAAACCATATTTTTCATCCATCCTTAAGATAATTTTAAACATACACAGGATCCTCATAAAGTAGGTAATAACTTAACAATAGTACTTAACAAATGGGTAAACATGATAAAATACATTCTTTAAATAAAATCAATCATTACAATTACTCCCGAACTCTGAATGAAGCAAGGGAGACTGAAAACATATTATGACTTTTCCTCCCAACCTTTGGCTCCATTTGGCATAGGTTTTCCCACCTAGATCCACCCCTAAGCTAGGCAACGAATCCACTAGGATGAAATCCCAATATACCCTTTTGCAAGTTTTCTCACTCAATCATTTCCCTCCACTACTGCTTGTAATATGACTACCTATAAGTATTTTAAGTATTTACAATAAGTTCCTTCCCAACTATAAAGACACCATTATTCTTAATGTATTTAATTACCTAATCCTCCCATAAGATTTATAACCGACACTAGCAGGAGGAGTACCTCCCTCCTCGACATGTTATAATTTATCCTTTTAACATTAGGGGTTAGTCTTTCAAGAAAAAAGTCGGCTTCTATTTTCCTCCCTCCCTAACCACAGGTACTCTATCTGAGGGGCATCTTGCCATACAATCGGCGACTCAGCAAGCAACAGAGATTAAGGCAAACTCAACCAATGCCAAATTATTTTACAACACAGGTATTTAAATCATATCCTACTAACAGTTTAATATTTGTTGGGCACTAACCACTTTATGAATAACAACACCCTACTCAAATATTTTGAAGGAAGGTTTCTAGAGTTTGGATAAAACATAAAAGGATATTTATGGTCATATTATTTTACCCCTTCTAAGGATTATGGAGGTTGACTCTTATCTTTGGTTCTTCTTCTTAACCATATGAAAAATGTGTGAACTCTCTATACAGATTAAGCTTATTAAACATATAACAACAAATACTCAATTCATAAAAGGGATCACTTTTCCTGTAGCGATTGGCCCTCTTATAAGAAAAACTCACTAGGATAAAAAATTTGCATAAACTATAATCCAATTGTAGTTATGACAACAAAATCCATATCTTCATAGCAAGCTCATAGGTATCATTACCCATATTCATATCTAGGCCACCATTAAGTGCAGGTGGCAATGGGGGGCTCACCTAGCTCTAGATCCGTAAATCTTACTAGGTTTTCTTTAATCATTTAACAGGATGGGTTCCATCTCTATAGTGCGTTTAGATATCAAAGGTAAAATCCCCTCCCAAACACCCTGTGGCTTCAACACAAGAATCTAACTAGATAACAAATGTCTTTTAAAGATAAAATGTTATCAAAACGTAGATCTCAAAGAGTGATTTAACAACTGTCGACCCAATTGGACCGGTTCTACAGGTAAGAGAGTGCACACACAAATCCACACACCAAGGTGGACGTTATACAAATTGGAATTAATTTGACTCTTTTCTTTTTACTTGGAAGATTTGGATCGTAATCAAGAACACAATAGACAACAAAATATAGAGGATCATGGTGAAACAGGTGAAGGTTTGATTGCGCGTTCTATCTTCTTATTATAAGATACACATATATTCCTTCTCAGCAGGCCTATAGTGTGATATTCACCACCTAGATCCAAAATTTAAAGAGAGTGACATCCAAAATAGGTTTAAGATGCAGTGGGAAAGATAAAACAAGGAATGCGATCTTGATTCTGATGCCAATAATGCACTAGTCATGAACCCTATTCTCTTGGGAGTTCTGCAACATCCATTCAAAATCTAGAAGTTATCCAATGTTCCCCAAATTATTCTCAATTCATAGGTAGCAAAAGCAGATTGTGTTTTTTCCAAAAACATATGTGCAGATTTAAACCAAAACATGATAGTAAACAACCCACGGCATTACACCAATTTTAGGCAGTAAAAAAAGTTTATACTTAGCACTTATTAAATCACAGGAAGCTAATAGGGTCCTTCTTGGGCTCTTTCCATCCAATGCAGTACGGATGCCTCACTCATCCATCCTTGCTCAGCCTCAGACCTTTCTATCCAATGTGCCCCCCATCCTCCATCAAAACTGGTTTCTTGAATAAGAAGTACAAATAGGGGTGAAATGCATGCAATTCCATGCATGATGAGTGATATATATGTATGAAGGTGGTTAGCACTAAAAGAATAAAACGATTTCTTACCACCGGGAGTTATAAAGAAAAGGTTATCCTTGTATATATTAAATAAAAAGACACTGGCAAGGCATGCACATGCCCCCAGGTATTTACTCCACTAACGGAATGAGGAAGGATTCCTCCCGCAAAAGATGGCAATTTTGGGGGAGTCTTCACTACAAAGAGCAATATTGGTTAGGTATCTGGATAGGAGTTCACCTGCTCCGGGACAGAGGGGACACTGCGCACTCATCATGGATGGAATTGCATGCATTTCTTCCCTGTTTGCACTTCTTATTCAAGAAACCAGTTTTGATGGAGGATGGGGGGCACATTGGATAGAAAGGTCTAAGGCTGAGAAAGGATGGATGCGTGAGGCATCTGTCTTGCGTTGGATGGAAAGATCTTGAGAAGGACCCTATTAGCTTCCTATGATTTAATAAACACTAAGTATAAACTTTTTTTACTACCTAAAATTGGTGTAATGCCATGGGTTGTTTACTAGCATGTTTTGGTTTAAATCTGCACATATGCTTTTGGAAAAAATGCAGTCTTCTTTTGCTGCCTATGAATTGAGAATAATTTGGGGAACATTGGCTACCTTCTAGATGCTGAATGGATGTTGCAGAACTCCCAAGAGAATAGGGTTAATGACTAGTGCATTATTGGCATCAAAATCAAGATCGCATTCCTTGTTTTATCTTTCCCGCTGCATCTTAAACCTATTTTGGATGTCGCTCTCTTTAAATTTTGGATATAGGTGGTGAATATTACACTATAGGCCTACTGAGAAATAATATATGCGTATCTTATAATAAGAAGATATAATGCACAGTCAAACCTTTGCGTGTTTCACCATGATCCTTTGTATTTCATTGTCTACTGTGTTTTTGATTCCGATCCAAATCTTCCAAGTAAAAAGAAAAGAGTCAGATTAATTCTAATTTGTATAACCTCCACCTCAATGTGTGGATTTGTGTGTGTACTCTCTTACTCATAGGACCGGTCCAATTGGGTCGACAGTTGTTAAACCACTCTTTGAGATCTACGTTTTGATAACATTTTATCTTTAAATGACATTTTTTATCTAGTTATATTCTTGCGTTGAAGCCATAGGGTGTTTGGGAGGGGATTTTACCTTTGATATCTAAACACACTGTAGAGATGGAACCCATCCCGTTAAATGATTAAAGAGAACCTGGTAATATTTTTGGATCTAGAGCTAGGTGATCCCCCCATTCCCACCTGCACTCAATGGTGGCCTAGATATGAATATTGGTAACGATACCTACAAGATTGCTATGAATAGATGGATTTTGTTGTCATAACTATGATTGGATTATAGTTTATGCAAATTGTTTATCCT
>LPNX011096498.1:107253-125052 GCA_001517045.1 Pseudotsuga menziesii | reverse complement strand
TATATATATATATATATATATATATATACATGTATTATTGATCCAGGGATTCTTGGAAAGAGAGGTATAATATATATATAATAATGATACTCTTCCTTGGTAAGGTAATTCTCTGCTAGTCGACAAGCAAATGAATTCTCATTTTATCTAAAGAATTTATTCATTCACTCGTACAAGGTATCACTTAAATAATTATGCACCTTTATACAAGTATTTATGTATTCTTACTACACCACTTGCTTCACCTAGGTTATTGAAATACGTTCCTCGCACTTTTGTGAGAATAATCCCTGTAGTTTAAACCTTTAGGGAAACATATCATTGACTGTAATTTATTTCAAGAGGAAGCTTTAAAATTCTTATTAAATTTTTAAGGATACATTCTTAGTTCTCGACTCCCTACTTAAATATTACAATCCCAAAAGAAATATAATTATTTTGATACAAAAAAGAGGATCATATAGATCCATTACTTGTTAACCACAAGATCCGCTTAATCATGACTTAAATCAACTCAGGACGACCCTATGAGACTTTAGTCATCGAGGGAATCATTACTTTTTATTTGATTTTCCCAAGGCTCCACTTGGTGGTTTTAACCCTTCCCCTAGTTGATTCGTCCCCAATCGTTCTTAGCCGTATCATGTTTTCAGTCTCCTAACCCTATCGATTTCATTCATAATTTTCATAAGGCTAGAATGGTCACTCACATTGCCATTTTACTTACAGTATAAGTTCACGGGTTGAGGTATGAAGGGGATATCACATCCTTTCCCCCTTAGAATTAACACCGTCCTCAGTGTTACATGTTTTCCGAGCCTTATCCTTACTTCTTCTTTAGTTCCTCTTTTCTTTGTTTCACATTTTTATGAGCATGATCCAACTTTTATTCCTTAACCTATTCTCTACAACACATCACAAGGCCTACCAAAATATCGTCATAACCAATACATGCCTTTAATGCCAACACAAGAATGCAAGATCTATTCCCTCTTTTTTTTGTCACCAGCCTGAAGTAATACATACATCTGCATGCCTATGAGCATGAAAATCGAAAACAATGTACAATCCGATAATTCAACATAATTTATTTTTATCATTCACATTTGTTCCAATATATTACCTCATAGGAAGGGATTCATTCACAGAGCGTATACTTTTTCAAGTATTGTTTTTGTGTAAACATCTTTCTAATTTCCTTGGATGTCGTCCATCCAAGAAAGTACTTCGAGTGCTAAGGGTACCTTGAGTACTAATTCAAGCCACCCAACACAAGGATGATACCCTTCTTCAGGCGTATCTCCTAACTATGCTATTTAGGGTTCTTTATTTAGCTCAGGCGCTTCCTTTCCCATACACCATAATACCTAGGGGTTATTCTCTTCATGGAGCCCCCACTCTCATGACAGTCTCCTTACGTGGCATGAATGAGTGCAAAACTAATCCTAACGAGAATGCCTTACACCCGGGCGTCCCCAGAATGCATACTGGTGCCTAGCCGTTTGTGAGGAAAACATATACCTCTTGTACATCGTCTTTATCACCACATTTATCATGGATGGAAACCATATGCACATGATATTTCTCCCATATCCTTTGACTTCTTCAGTCATAGAGTCCTGGTCCTTTCTCATGGCCAAATTTCTCATGCATGCAATGGCTCCATAGATGGTTAGTTACAATATCATATCATTGGTTCTACTAACATCAATCTTTCGAGTAACCTACTTAAAATTATTTTCCATCTTAACTCATGAAAAACAATTCTTGTACATTAGGAAATCAAATAAGAGTGTTTATACTCGTGAACTCTTTCCATACAACTATCAACATCATTGATTCTAAGCACAACATATTTTACTATTTTAATCCAAGTGCACAAATAGTCCAGTTTCATCATTTTCGTATTTGAAAAAAATACTTTTAAAGAATGTAACAAAGAGTAATAGTATTTATGTACACAACACAATCCTTGTGGCTTACTTGAATGCCAACCATTATATGTAAAGGATACATAAAAATAGTTGTCTTAAGGCAACTAACCTGAATCTCTTCAATTTTTTTTGTTGTAAATTTATGCCCTCCTTCACTTTGCATCCATTTAGTAAGGCTAATGATATTTACCCGTAAAAAATTTCACACTTTATTAGCACTCCTTATCAAGCAAATCACATTTACTTTATAATAGTTAATACCTACAGCTAAGATAGGATCTTCTTTTAGAACCAAATTAACATTCACTCGTTGGATAATTCGTTGTTATGCATCACCATTTCGTGAACAATAGCTTAATAATAACAAAGCATAATTCTTCCTTCTAGTATATTCATTTAATGCCCAGATTCGTATGCTAGTGAGGTGTATGCATATATGGAAGACCTCATAGGTTTTGTCCAAACTGATTCCTCAAGTTTCCTTTTGGTCCTGTTGTTGAGAACTATTATTCCCTTCGACCTATGATCTAATATGCTTAATCAAAACAATTTGTTTCTTTTTTATAATTAGTCGTATACCATAATGAAATTTATGTTATTGCCATTTAATCATGCATCTTTTCAATTCTACTATGGGTGTGAGAATTCGACTACCATGTGTCGATGTATCTATAGGATTTAACGCAACTATTTTCTCCTAGTCTTTCATGAGATTCGAAAAGTAAACCGATGTTTCCCTTTTAACATAATGTTACCTTTTAACATAATGTTAGTGCTTATACATTTGTACCTTTAATACCACTGACATTTATTTATGTTTCGCAGAATAACTATATATTTCTCTAAGATAGTTACCTTTTTAGCATCACTTATGTTTGTACTTAAGTCATCATTTCCTTTTTTTCCTTTTTTTCCTTCTTATTTATATGCATGATAACTTTAGCTACTCCTTACAAGAGTTTTTTAAGGGCACTGAAGTTACTCCTTTCTTAAGTGATCAACTTATCGACTTCCATTTCATGGATACCTTGTTATCTCCACAAAAAAAAAAAATACTACTTTTCTATCTCAAAAAGTATTTATATGCTCATGCATTTATATATAATTTTGCTAACATAACAGAACCTATTAATCAATTTGAAACATACTTCCATGAGTTGCTTATACTTAGATAGTGAACACTAAAGTAGGTCTAGATTCAATATTCAATTCTCACCAGATCTTTAGTATTCCTACCTTTGATTGATAGTGATGAAGCGTTTTCAATGCTAGCCTTTAACAACAAAATCCTCATATTTCAATGTAACCTATTACCATTGTCAACATGGAATTCCAAGAATCTTTTCCAGAATATATATATGATGTCAATAGTGGTTAGTTCAACTAGAATATAGGTTTTAAACGTTACTTATTTCAGCAATCCAAAGTTCCAAATTCCTAATAGCACTTACCATAATACTTTCATCAACCACGAGTTAATCTATGAAGACTTGTTATACCTCACCAAAACATTATTGGTGCAACTCAATAGAGATGAAAACCATTGTCTTAGCACTTAAGAAAACATCTTCAGAAGTAATAACAAAATAACAAGATACTCATGTACTTATCTGGTTGGGACGAACATTGAGGTGATGAAAGCAATGGGCCACCCCATTGTAAATTTTGAGAAGCTATTCCCCTCTCCCTTGCAAAACTATAAGGTCAACAAATATATACATCCTCCGGCGGGTGCATCTTAAGGTATTTGTTGTCGTAGCTTCCTGTCAACTAGACAATTCCCTTTATCTCAAAGAAAATTTGGTCATTAGTTACTAAAAATGGTAGGGTCATTTTGAGCCCAAATAGGCCTGAGTGCTGCAATAATAGCTATGATAGCATATGTAACAAACCCAACTAGAGTCATCCGTAGATCTTGGGGTATAAGGTGATTTCTTTTTCTTTTTGTCTTCAATGAAAGAAAAACTAATACTCCTCAGTCCAAAGTAAAATAACTTGAAAATCAATCCTATCGATTATAAGTAAGTAAGACAAACATTCTTATCTTCATGTGTAAATGTTTAAGAAGCCATGGTTCAAGGTTACAATAAAAATGGAGACCCATATACTTCACTTGAGCCTCTACAGTACTACACATTTATGAGCAGTTTATAACCAGCAAAAGCAAGGCTACTTTTTGACCTATTTCCATAAGCATCATAGGATGAGACAATTATAAAACTATATGTACTAAAAAATACAATCATGAAACCTCACCCAAAATTTACCTTATGTCCAACACCTGTCACTACAATTTTTAATACATGAGGTACAATTATAAGTCTTGACGACCATAATGAGCAACTTCAAGCAATTTCTGATTTGTTTGATTAGAAGGTTCTCATGCATCTCATAAGTGCACCTGTAAACATATCTCAGCAGCTATACTCTGATAGTGACAACAGACCATCTTCTGCATCCATCCTTAAGATAATGTTAAACATGCATCGAATCCTCATAAAGTAGGTAATAAATTAACAACAGTACTTAACAAATGGGTAAACATGATAAAATACATTCTTTCAATAAAATCAATCATTACAATTACTCCCCGACTCCGAATGAAGCAAGGGAGACTAAAAAAAATATTACGACTTTTCCTCCCAACCTTTGGCTCTATTTGGCGTAGGTTTTCCCACCTAGAGCCACCCATGAGATGGGCAACGAATACACTAGGTTGAAAGACCAATATACCATTTTGCGAGTTTTCTCACTCAATCATTTCCCTCCACTACTACTTGTAATATGACTACCTATAAGTCTTTTAAGTGTTTACAATAAGTTCCTTCCCAACTAGAAAGACACCATTATTCTTAATGTATTTAATTACCTAATCCTCCCATAAGATTTATAACCGACACTAGAAATAGGAGTACCTTCCTCCTAGGCATGTTATAATTTATCCTTTTAACATTAGGGATTAGTCTTTTAAGAAAAAAGTCATCTTCTATTTTCCTCCCTCCCTAACCGCAGGGATTCTATCTGAGGGGCATATTGCCATACAATCAACGACTTAGCAAGCAACAGAGATTAAGGCAAACTCAACCAATGCCAAATGATTTTACAACACAAGTATTTAAACCATATCCTACTAATAGTTTAATATTTTCTTGGCACTAACCACTTTATGAATAAAAACACCCTACTCAAATATTTTGAAGGAAGGTTTCCAAAGTTAGGATAAAACATAAAAGGATATGTATGGTTGTATTATTTTACCACTTTTAAGGATTATGGAGGTTGACTCTTATCTTTGGGTCTTCTTCTTAACCATATGAAAAATGTGTGAACTCTCTATATAGATTATGCTTATTAAACATATAACAACAAATACTCAATTCAGTAAAGGGATCGCTTTTCGTGTAGCGATTGGCCCTCTTATCAAAATAACTCACTAGGATAAAAAAATTGCATAAACTATCATCCAATTGTAGTTATGACAACAAAATCCATATCTTCATATCAAGATCACAGGTATCATTACCCATATTCATATCTAGGCCACGATTGAGTGCAGGTGGGAATGGGGCGCTCACCTAGCTCTAGATCCTAAAATCTTACCAGGTTTTCTTTAATCATTTAATAGGATGGGTTCCATATCTATAGCACATTTAGATATCAAAGGTAAAATCCCCTCCCAAACACCCTATGGCTTCAACGTAGGAATCCAACTGGATCAAAAATGTCTTTTAAAGATAAAACATTATCAAAACATAGATCTCAAAGAGTCCTTTAATAAATGGCGACCCAATTGGACCAGTTATACATAAATCCACACATTGAGGTGGAGGTTATACAAATTGGAATTAATCTGACTCTTTTCTTTTTACTTGGAAGATCTAGATCGGAATCAAGAACACAATAGACAGCAAAATACGGAGGATCATGGTGAAACAGGCGAAGGTTTGATTGTGCATTATAGCTTCTAATGATAAGATAAGCATATATTCCTTCTCATTAGGCCTATATTGTAATAATCACCACCTAGATCCAAAATTTAAAGAGAGCGACATCCAGAATAGGTTTAAGATGCAGCGAGAAAGATAAAACAAGGAATGCAATCTTGATTATGATGCCAATACCACACTAATCATGAACCCTATACTCTTGGGATTTCTCCAACATCCATTCAACATCTAGAATCTAGCCAATGTTCCTAAAATTATTCTCAATTCACAGGAAAAAAAAGAAGATTGCATTTTTTCAAAAAACATATGTGGAAATTTAAACCAAAACATGACAGTAAACAACCCACGGTGTTACACCAATTTTAGGTAGTAAAAAAAGTTTATACTTAGTGTTTATTAAATCATAGGAAGCTAATAGGGTCCTTCTCCGGCTCTTTCCATCTAACGCAAGCCGGATGCCTCACAGATCCATCCTAGCTTGGCCCTAGACCTTTCTATCCAATGTGCCCCCCCTCCTCCATCAAAATTGGTTTCTTTAAGAAGAAGAGAAAATAGGGGAGAAACACATGCAATTCCATGTATGTTGAGCACGTAGGGTGCCCTCTATCCCGCAGCAGGTGAACGCCTAGTCGACAAGCAAATGAATTCTCATTTTATCTAAAGAATTTATTCATTAACTCATATAAGGTATCACTTAAATATTTATGCACCTTTATACAGGTATTTATGTATTCTTACTACACCACTTGCTTCACCTAGGGTATTGAAATACGTTCCTCACATTTTTGCAAGAATAATACCTGTGGTTTAAACCTTTAGGGAAACATATCATTGAATATAATTTAGTTGAAGAGGAAGCTTTAAAATTCTTATTAAAGATCTAAGGAGGCATTCTTGGTTCTCGACTCCCTACTTAAATATTACAATCCCAAAAGAAATATAATTATTTTGATACAAAAAAGAGGATCATATAGATCCATTACTTGTTAACCACAACATCCACTTAATCGCGACTTACTTCAACTCAGGACGACCCTATAAGACTTTAGTCATTGAGGGAATCGTTACTTTTTCTTTGATTTTCCCAAGGATCGACTTGGTGGTTTTAACCCTTCCCATAGTGGATTCGCCCCCAATCATTCTTAGTCACATCATGTTTTCAGTCTCCTAACCTTGTCGATGTCATTCATAATTTTCATAAGGTTAGAACCAGCACTCACATTGCCATTTTACTTACAGTCTAAGTTCCCAGGTCGAGGTATGAAGGGGATTATCACATAGTAAGGGAAGTTTCTGAAGAGATTGAAAGTATAAGTAGCGAATTTAATTCCACATGAGTAATAATGATCCCCTTTGGGTAGTTTTTCACTAGCCTATATTTTTTTTTTTCAATTTTTGGGGACATTACATAGTAGACATAACCACCTACCTGATGGCCTTAATAAAGAAAGTGTCATAAGTTTAAGGATCATAATATATGATTCCCAAAGAAAATGTTAACAAATGTTATATTATTGTATATTTTATACATGGTATGTATAAAGAGAAAACATAGTAATAATATTAATAATGTAAGAAAGAAGGAAAAGCTTCATCTATTATTTATATATTACTAAAAGAAATTAAACATTATAATACCTACAAGTGTCCAATTAGGAACTAGTTAAAAATTCCTGAGTTAAAATATTAAATGTACCTAAATTAAAAAAGGTTAAATCAAGAAATCAAGTGATTCTTGATTTAACTGCCCCTTTGACTGAAAAGTATGTCTATAAAGTCCCAAGACAAAGAGAGTCTAGGGGATCTCTTCCATCTTTTGGTGTCCTTATTCTACCTGATTATTCTCAAGAGAGTTCTTGGAGAACATTTTACAAGAGGAAAAAAGAGAACTGATCGAGACCTGATATACGAGTTAGGGAAGCCTTACCTTAGAAGCTCTAAGCTACTTGCATGTTGTAACCAGCTCGGGGGGATCTAAATTAAAACCAAGAATGGTTTTGGGTCATGGTTGGGTGGAACATGCTAGTTCCCATGTGATTTGGTCATCTATACAGAGGTGAGATCTGCCTGTGAATTATTAATGCTGGGTAATTGAGTGTGTAGGTTTCAACCATTATAAGAGCTTCACTTTTCAGGTATGAGGTTCTTGACTGCCTATTTCATTATCTAGAATATGTAATGGCTAGATTATGCATGTAATGTCCCCAAAAGTTGAAAATAATTTCTTTTTATAGGCTAGTGAAAAATACCCGAAGGGGATCATTATTACTGATGCAGAATTACACGCGCTACTTAAAATTTCGATCTCTTCAGAAACTGCTCATACTGTCTTGTTAATCTCTTATACTTCTTATGTTTTAATTTCTGTTATTTAAACTATTTATACATCTTACTTATTACTCTCAATGAATTAATGGATTGTATAGATCATTCTTTTACTCTTTCACATGTGTACTTTGTTTATTTAATAAAAACTAACTTAACTTTATTGATGGGAATAAAGTGGTGGAGTGGCGGGACTAGTTCTCCCATGACGATCTGAGAGGTAAGGTATTATGTGGTTATGCATGCTTACTTAGTTCAATCGAACTAAGGCACCTGTCTATTTTACTTACGCAGTTCATTACTTGCGACGAGATCGGATGTAAAGTGTGTTTGACCGTCTTGATCCTAGAGGACCCGTTGCTAGTTGTTATGCTACTTGTCGACTTGGTTTTATAATTTGGTAAGTGTCGTTATCGTCAATGCAGCTACTATGGCTAAATTTTCTGTACACTAATTATTCTTCGTTATGTTTTAAATTCGTTAGTCTATATGTCATTAATACATTTTAAGTTCTATGTATGTTCTCTCTACACCTATTAACATATCTCATGTTCTTTTATTTCCAGGTTAATATATTGGTTTTAAGAGCAGAGCTTTGGATTTTATAGTCCGAGATGTTATCATGGCATACTTTGTATGCCATGGATCTTAAGCGTAAATTCCTTGTTACTAAGGGATTAAAACCCTAAGCTCTAAACCTATGGGCTAAACATTATCTAACTACTTAAGCAGGGTTCCTTGACTTTGGACTGGCATACCCTCTGGACTAGTAATATTGTAAACCACTTATACTATGAAACGAGAACTCGACACAGTTCTCATTTTTCTCTCTCCTAATTTTAGGAGCTATTTTTACCTCCATTTAAAAAATGTTGATACCAGTATCACACATTTTCATTTTAAGGCATTTTTTGGGCATTTGAATCATATTTGTCATAAAATATTATTACTTTCTATTTTCAAGTGTGTTTTTTAGACATTTAACAAAATAACATACACTTAAAAGCAAGTTATATTGAAAAACATATACATTTTGCATTTTTTTTCTTTAAAATAAGACATTTTTATAGGAAAATTAAGACTTTTTCATTGACAAAATTTTAAGAAATTCTAGAAAATAAAGACATTTACAACCATTTTCAATGGATTTTCATAGAATTTTTGTATAAAAATGATACTATTTCATACTATATTCCAAAATGTTACCATTCACATAAATTCATGAAAAACTATAGCATATATTTGTAAATGACATATTAAAAACAATATATATAGAAATTTTATTTCTAAAATAAAGTTTGAAATTCAAAACAATACTAATATATCTTATCAAAAAGTTGTCAAATTTAACATTTTATTTAAAAAAACAAAACCCCCTTAAACCCTCCATCACCTTCGCCTCCCTTCCCCTCCACCTTCCTCTCGCTTTGCCTCCTCCTTCTACCTCCTCCGTCATCGCATCAAGAGGAGCGTCGCTCCTTTTGAGCGCCAAAGGGCCGCCCCTCACTAGCGGTGTGATTCTCAGAATCATTAACTTTGGTGTGAATCTCATGTATATACAATCATACTATATATTGCATTATCCTTCCACAAAAACTATTTACACTTTGCACAATCCATTTAATAAACACAATGGATATATAAAATTTTGAACCATATATAACATAATGAATATTTAAACACTACCCCCCATAATTTTCAATACCTTATGTCATCCTAGGAAATCTTATATATATACTTAACTTTATAAGTATTAAAAAACATAATGGGTATATATAACAACTTTCATATTGTTTCTACTCCTTTAGGTCACCCTTGATAATCTCGCATTTATTTACATAATCTATATATATAACAAACATTTTTAAATCAATTTGATACAGACGTCATAATTAAATTGTCAAACATATTCATGTATACTTAATCATGTCCATGTACAAATATTCATAAACTTCCCAACATAAATAAACTCAACAATTTATGCAATGATAATCTCTTGCTCACATTTCTATGATAACTTACTATCCATTTTTATTTCATGCATTCACCAAATCATGCAAGAATTTTGTATGCTTTAAATGTCACTATCAATGATAATAATAAAAAAAATTACATAATTAAATTTAAGGTATGTTTCTCCTATATAATAATTACTCATACCTTCCTATCACACATTTAATTTCCTTACCTATTTCATACTCGATGTACCTATTTATTTTTATATTAATATGGAAGTGAAGAAAGCATGTGATGCCTTTCTTCATTGAATCAATTCATTATAAAACCATAAAACCTTTTTTTTTAACTTTAAAAATATACAACTTAATTGGTGAAGTCTATATCTTAACTGACCAAAGCAACCTTAAGTGACCAAAACAACTTATTTATGAAATATACTTTAATCAATAATTATAGAAAAAGAAGTTTTCCAAGAGAAACTACCATCACCCCATAACCATTAAACTCCTTCCGTTGAGTACTCCATTTTTTTAAATTGAATATTCATTTAAAAAGATTCATATATTTAATTTTCTACTTTATTTTTTAAGTCATGGCTCATATATTTTTATTTTTCCCAATGCTCCTACTTTATCAAAGTGAGCATCTTATATTATTTATAAACTTTGGCTCAAAAGAACTTTATATATTATTTATAGGTGGGACCCCATTAATTTACCATGTATCCAAATTAAAAGCCTTAACTTAACATACTATGTTTTTTAATCTTTATAAACTCGTTATCCATTTTCTACTTTATGTGAGGTAGACAAAGCAAATGTTGTATTTTTCAAAATTCAAAATTTGGCATATGGAGGAAGCATGAGGTCATTAGGTTTACTTTCATTAAAGTTACATTTCAAATTTAAATGGAGGGAAATTGTTTGCAGCAGTAGTTATGAAAGGGATGGCCACTTAATGTTTTGGGCAAAAAGTCGCAGGAACGTCTGTGTCATGGGGTTAACTGCGGATTAATGTAATGTGTATTGGAAACGGGGGAGCCGAGGTGGCTTAATCTGCGGTAAACGACGAGTCACATGGATGGGATGACAAAGGCTGCAGAGAGAGATTCACTGTAGGCCCAATGGGAACAACGGCTGTTTCATATTCACGTCGCACATGGCTGCTTGCAATTCCCATAGACATATATGGATATAAAATGTGTATATCCACTCTACTTCTTATCCTATGATAATAGGCTGTATTCATATAAAAACGATTTAAATTTAAGTAAAAAGAAAGATCACATCTCAACTTTATCAATTAATAAATTTGTCTACTTTAAAATATCACCAACTTCCTCTATCAATTTTGAAATATATCATTATCCAATTTTCTAACCAACAAATTCGTAAATGGTTTTAATTACGTGCAGTTAACAACACACCGCCTCAACTTATTAATTAATAGTTACGTGTAACTTAAAATATCACCAACCCACTTTCGTAACTAATGATTCCGTTACTTGCGATTCCCAACCTTAATAAACTATTTATTTACATGTTATAATAAAATGTGTACTTGGGTGAAGAAAATATACCACCTACTTTACTATCCTGTTTAAATTAAATTGTCACCATCCCACTTTACGTATTAACAACTTTGTCTAGTTTGAAATATGGCCACCCTACTTTTCCAACTAACAAAGCCGGCACATAATATATGAACAGAGCCCATAAAATGCCTTTCATTTGAATAAAAGCTCCCGGTAAGAATTTATGATTATTCTTTGGGGAACGTTAAAGAACCACTCACCTTTAACAGTGAAAGCGAAACCAAATTGAATCTAGACAATCATTTCGGTTTGTCTCTTTCTGTTCTCACTTCTTAAAACTCAACCTAAATTACATGTGATGCGTTTATCTTGTTTACCGTGCCCATTCTAAATATAGGTGGAGTAGCTTCTGGCCACATGAATTAAAAAATAAAAAATAAAAACTATATTATGTGGATCATTAATTTTAATTAAAAAAGCGTAAATACATTCACTCAACCCCTAAGGACATAATTTTAGCATTAGTAAGTTATTTTTGTTTTTGTTTAGAGAATTAAATAAAACACTATTCTTTTTTTTCCATAGAATAAAATAAAACAATATTTTTGCTTTGTTAAAAAAACAATATTATTAATAAGTTACATATTTAGATAATAAAATATTATATTATTATAAAACAATATTTTTGTTTTGTCAAGATAACAAAATAAAACAATATCATGAGTAAGTTATATATTTAGAGAATAAAATAATATTATTATTTGTAGAAGACGGATTTTTAGTTTTATTTATTATTAAATAGTATTTGTTTTGTGTTTATATAAACTCTAAGAATATGGTATGAATAATAGATATAAAATTATATATTTTAGACTTTGTTTAACAGTCAAATATCTTGACAAAACTAAGTGGTTTGTTGCGATTATAAACATTTACCGACCACTTTACTTGTGGTTGTGCTAGTTGATAAAACAATATAATATAAAGCGTTTTTATTTACCGAGTCATCGTGGGTTTCCCTAGGAGACTCCCCCCTCTTCCTCCACCTCATCCGTCCTCCCTTCCTCCCCCCCCCTCCACTCCCCTCCACCCTCCTCCCCCTCCGCCTCCCCCTTCAACCTTCTTCCTCGTTGCAATAAGGGGAGCACCGCTCCCTTGGGAGCCAAAGGGTCATCCCTCATTGGCGGCGTGATTTTGATAATTGCATCGCCAGTGAGGGGCACCCCTTTAGCACCCAAGGGAGCGACGCTCCCCTTAATACGACGATGGAGGAGGTGGAAGGGGGAGGGGGAGGAGGGTGAAGGGGAAGGGAGGAGAATATTTTGAATATTTATATGAAACTCTAAAGGCGAAGGCAAAGGAGACATTTGTAATTGAAACTCTGAAGGAGATTTTGAATATTTATATAAATCATTTGTTCTTGAATGGTCTAATATATGCTTTCATTATGAATCACATCATAATTTCTTTGATTTTATATGGTTAGAGTGGTGAAATTATTTATGAAATATTTTTGTTTGTTTAATATGCAAGTTTCAAAAAAGTTGTAATTTATCTTTTGGAGAAATATTTTTTTTCCAATTTAGGGGTTGATTTTAAAGTTTTATTAAGCAATAGTATGGGATGTTTAGGCCATGAATCTATTTTTTACCCCGAAAAAAAAAACATGTATACTAGTATCAACACTTTTCTATTTGTGGGTGTTTTTGGTGTTTTTTTGCAAAAATCATATTTTTTATCCCTAGAGTTCTCGTTCTTAGTATAAAGTTCTCGTTTCATAGTATAAGTGGTTTGTAATACTATCATAAGCAAACTTTGTAATATGGTATCGTATGATAGCGTTTGGGTGGCGACTTAACATATGCTATAAACCATACCATAGCGTGATTTAAGTTATTTGTGTGGTGGATAAAACCCATGATATTACAACGACGTTGAACTATGGAAAGGTGGGTTTGGAAAAACAATAATGGATACCATCTGGTGCATTTATCGTTCTTGGAAATCGTGGTATAAGCTTAGGGCTTGGTTCACAATTCAGTTTGGCCATTTTGTTAGGGTCTGTGGAAGAAATGGGTCTTGGCTCTGTGCTGCGAATGGGACTACACCCTTAAGGTAAGCTTCTCTAGTTTCGTATCCACATTCTATGCTTGGTTTCATGTCTCCTTCATAGTTATACTTCTCACCTTGCCGTGTATTGGGTTGTGGTTGTAGGTAGCAGGGTAACGATGATGGGGTGGCTCCATTCTTTGATGTAGCTCCAATGTATTGCGAAGGAGGCCATGATAAGCCTGCTCTTTAAGCTTATGCTTGCAACCTTTCATCCCTGTGGGAAGAGCTAAGTTTCGACTGGTTGTTGGTTGGGGTTTTATGCTATAGTGATTTCGATTTTTCCTTTGGGCTTATGATTACAAACTTGGTTTTTAAATGTTGAGGTGTTATGCCGTGAATCGATTCTTAGGCCATTCAGCTCTGTGTAATTTCATTTTTGTTATGTGAATTGGTATTTTATTTGGTTTTGGGCTTTATAGCCATGGGTTGCACCATTGCTTGCAATGGTGCCATAGCCCATTGGCATGCCTATGTAAACCTCGCTCTTGGTCTTTAATGGCGACTGTGTACCTGACTTGGGATCTCTATGTAAATAGACATGTGTATGGTTTTTTATATTATGGCAATGGTTAACTTGATTTCTTGTGTATACGATTCCCTTCTGCGTTTTCTTGAGCACTATATTTAAATGGAAAAGGAGTTTTTAAAAACAAAGGAATTTGCCTGATCGGATGCTCTCTATGTACTGCCATTGCTTAGCTTGAATAATGTAATATTTGGACAGTGTGGGTAAAATCCATGCCATAAATTCCATGAGCCTTTCCCACAGTGCTACGATAACTTGTATATTATTGTTTATAGTATTCGGTTCTTATGTAAAATTGTTTCTGGAAATCCATAGGTTGGAAACCATGGTGGGAAACGCTTACAGTGGGTGTCTATTTTAATGGACTATGTATTAAAAAGGTTACTTGGCTAAGGGCGTGTTGTAGCTAGGGTATTATGACCTCACTGTTAGCATATGCATTGTTATTTATAAGGCAAATTATGTGTTTGTAAAAATACAGCTCACAGGTTTAGTGTAAATCATGGCCTATGTAGCGATATAAATAATGGATTTACATACAATTTTGATTCTTGTACAAATCGTTATGATATGGATTTTATTTGTTTTGAGAACCAGTATACAATTTGGATTTTATGTTTACTATAATATACTATGGTTGTTATTAGTGTTTTTACCCTGGGTTTTGGACATCCCTCGGATTTGATGTCACGACCTCTATGGGCATAAAAATGGTTTTTAATGTAACGAGTTGTAAATGAAACGTATTTTAATGAATAGAACAAGCCGGGCTTGCATGTGCAAATGATTTGATTTCTGTTACTGTTTGCAATATATGGATTTAAGATATGATTTTTATGTTGTTTTACTATGATATGATTTAATGTATAAGATATATTATTTTAATTTGGCTATGGTAATGTTTATTGAGTTACGTAATTTTTTTTATGGTTATATAATTGTGTTTATGAATTATGATCAAAGAGTTATAAAGGACCACATGGATGGTCATGATGACTACTCTCATTATTTATAATGTTGTTTCATTTATGTGGAGTATTTTTAATGTAAATTTGTAATATGGATACAGACCTTGAAAGGTCTTAGATGGGTTGTTTAATTCTAGAAATAAATGTATAGATGATTTTCATAATGGTTTATACCTGATGGCCTTATTTATATGTATATATAATTATCTTATAAAATCGTTCTGTTTGTAAATAATACCATAACTTATCTATATAGTATATTTATTTCTTCAAACTTACTCCTATGATTAAATCTACCATAATCTGAAACAAGTCTCTACTGACAAATGTAATACGTCAGTAGAGATATAAATAATAGGTGAACATTAAATAGCAGGTCTAGATTTACCTAGTTTACAGTATAAATTTCTGAATATTAAATGAATACAGAAAACAAACTTTAGAGTTAGAAACCTAGCTATATACAACTTGTAATGTCCCCGACCCTCTGATCGGCGAAGAGGACGCTACCTAACAATCAACTACCTCTGGGAAACTAGCCCCATGAACATGGAGATACATACAATGCTGAAATAAAATTCTTAAAACATAAAACATGCTAATATACATTCACATACACAACGGAAGCAAACATACATTCAGGCATTCAACATATTCATCATACTTCATTAGCCATCAATATAATTGCAGAGATGATGTAGTCAAGGATACTTATCTCATGAAGAACTTTCCCTGCAACCAACTACGTCACTACAACGTTCCACCCAACCATAGGCTAGTTTGCTCATCAATCTCTCAGCAACACTGCCACCCCCGAGTTGGGCACACTAGTGGAAAATGAGAAATTAGTGACCAAAAAAATGACCAAAATCCGCATATCAATGACCACTTTTGGTTTGGCGATCGCTGGTGGCTAATTTACGGTCTTTTATTACGCGACCAAAATTGGTCATTTTATTTTGGTCATTTATAGCTTGTCAGTTGGTCATTAATTTGGTCATATACTTGGTCATTAATTTGGTCAATATTTGAATCAACGACCAAATATATGACCACATTTATGACCAAATTAATGACCACATGACAAACTAGAATATGACCACATTTGGTTGCGTAATAAAAGACCGTAAATTAGCCACCAAAACTATTTTTTGGTCATTAATATGCAATTTTTGGTCATCTTTTTTGTCATTTATATCTCATTGTTTGGTCAAGTATCTCTCAATTTTTGGTCATTTTATATGCGAATTTTTGTCATTAATCTCATTTATTGGTCACTAATTTAGCCATCTTATGTGTAGTTATTATATTTTAGTAGTTTAAATGGTGTCCATTATTAATCAACATAAATTTTTAATATGATATTATGTTTAAAATAATAATAAAAAACCATACATTAGTTATCATCATATAATACACATGTGAATTAAGCAATGTCATATTAATTAGTTAATTACAACACTTATAAATAATATAAAGTACAACCATATAAGTTTTAAATAGCGCAAATTATATTATATGAAATGTCAAGTATTACAATAAATATGAGTTTTCTCAAAAACTATTTCCATATAAATTTACATGAAATTCATCTAGTACATCGATGACTTTTCAAAATATTACAATGACTAAACCATCCCATTTGTACTTGGCTGCTAAGCCATACTTAGATCCCGCAGCAGCTTCAATTAACCCATACTTAGCAGCTTGAAAGCCTCAGCAGCAGACTCTTCATACTCAATGGCAAAGCCTCAGCATCAGGCTCTTCATACTCAATGGCCCACTTAGTTAATTTCATTCCTGCAAAATCCAGTAAAAAAAACAAGGAACTGTAAAATACAAAAACAATGAAGAAAATTATTTATAATGTTCAATATCTTAGCCTCCAATTGCTTTTCCTTTTTCTATACAAAACACTTGAATTGAGCGATTAGACATTTATTTCCAAGTTTCTATTCATACTCATGCACTTGGAAATATTCTAATGTTTTATCTCGGGTTTAAAGACACTCCCTATGGTATTCTGGGAGATACTCTCAATAAGAAGGAAACGTACGATAGAAGGGAAAATTTCTGAACTGTCTGGTTGGTCCTTGAGCCTGCCAACAACCCATGCCCTAACAACTGTCATTTGGAAGCCAAATATGACGTGTTATGTAACAGGGTTAAGCTTCACATGCAATTAACAAGAACGTTGAATCATATAACAATGGGGAAATTCCATGTTTTATCATAGCCCAACACACTTGTAAGAAGAAATCATGCCCATAGATATAAACCAATGAGAAAGACCAACCAGATTCAAGGTCAATGCCCCTGTTTTGTCACTACAAATTTTTGTAGCAGAACCCATAGTCTCACATTATAACAAACTTCGTACCTGGAATGGGGTGAATTTTTAGATGTTGAAAGATCAATCACCCATCCATGCATAGTAATAAATTATTGTAAATCAGATACTAACCAAAGCCTTGTCTGCCATCATCTTCTTCTT
>LPNX011096498.1:80963-91146 GCA_001517045.1 Pseudotsuga menziesii | reverse complement strand
CTTGTGGGGTGCATGCAACATACATATTTGCAATGTCCATCATTGATAAATATTAGCAAGTAATTTGGCCATCAAGAAGGTTTAATAAGGATTCTGGTTAAGACATTATGTTTGAGCAGCCACGTTCTCACTTTCAATTTCAAATACCTGGTTTACTCCAGCTTAAGTAAGTCTAGCTGCATGTTCGGACTTCAGACTATCTTTTTGTATTGGAGCTGTTTCACAAGGATTCTGGTTGAACACTAAGACATTATGTTTCTGCAGCCATATTCTGACTTTCAAATTCAAATGCCTGGTTTACTCCAGCTTAAGTAAGTCTAGCTGCATGTTCTGACTTCACAGTATCTTTTTGTATTGGAGCTGTTTCACAATGTTAAAATCCAGTTATTTACTTTTCAGATATATATGAACAGTTTGTACTATATCATACTTCCATAGCCAACAAAAACCTTTTTGGTTGATTCCAATACCCTTCCATCATGGAGAAAGAGTTCATCAACTACTCTGAGGAAGGGGAGGATGTACTACTAAACTTTAACTTGTAGATTTGGAGTTGATGAATTCTTCTAGTTAACAGTCAACTATGATGGTTCTCCCACTGTGTTTGGGTCTAAGTTATACAGGCTTCTTAGAATTTCAGCTCAGGCATTTCTTCTATCCAACATCATACCATGACCAGGTTAATTAGCTTAATGGCATTGATGTCATCTGGGAGAGGTAGCATATAGGTTAAAATATAGTTTAAGATGTGAAAACAGAAATAGGTAGATTAAACAAGCCCTATATAATCAAAGACTCACCAAGAATGAGCTTTTTATTTCCTTGCACAATGTCATTCCCGACAACATTAACAAGTGAAAATTTCAGCTGCTTTCCAATTCTGATGACTTGATTACAATTTTCTACTTTCCTGAATGGCATCTTTATTAGAGGCTTGGTTGCTTGCTTCCAATTTACCATCCCCAGGGCCACTTTGTCAAGTACTTCAAGCAGGACCCATCTGCAATAAGAAAAGCACAATACAAATAAAAATATTTTAGAACCCGGGGAATTGTTCTATAAAAGATGACAAAATCAAATGTGGAAAATATAAGCACTATGGAAGATGCAAGTGAAACACCAGCCAATAAAAAATCCAGGGAAGATTTAAAAAAAAAGGATGTAAAATTCAACCACCATAGTCATGATTGAAGACCAACTTACCCATTTCTAACATCCTCAAAAAGATGGTTGATAAATGTGTTGATACCAAGACTATTGATCCATAAGCGGAAAGCTCTTTCCTCCCTAGAAACTTTCACATCGTCTTCCATCATCTCTGCAAAGGATATCTTGTTTGGATCCAATGATAACCCACTCCTAAAACACCAAAATACATAGGATAAATGTGTAAGAGCAAATTAATCATCATTTTGAACTATAAACTAACAATGTTGATCATACCACAAAATGAAGTGCTCAGGTGACATAGTATATTGAAGGAATTGTGGGGTGCATGCAACATACATATTTGCAATGTCCATCATTGATAAATATTAGCAAGTAATTTGGCCATCAAGAAGGTTTAATAAGGATTCTGGTTGAACAGTAAGACATTATGTTTGAGCAGCCACATTCTCACTTTCAATTTCAAATACCCGGTTTACTCCAGCTTAAGTAAGTCTAGCTGCATGTCCAGACTTCAGACTATCTTTTTGTATTGGAGCTGTTTCACAAGGATTCTGGTTGAACACTCAGACATTATGTTTCCGCAGCCATATTCTGACTTTCAAATTCAAATGCCTCGTTTACTCCAGCTTAAGTAAGTCTAGCTGCATGTTCAGACTTCACAGTATCTTTTTGTATTGGAGCTGTTTCACAATGTTAAAATCCAGTTATTTACTTTTCAGATATATATGAACAGTTTGTACTATATCATACTTCCATAGCCAACAACAACCTTTCTGGTTGATTGCAATACCCTTCCATCATGGAGAAAGAGTTCATCAACTACTCTGAGGAAGGGGAGGATGTACTACTAAACTTTAACTTGTAGATTTGGAGTTGATGAATTCTTCTAGTTAACAGTCAACTATGATGGTTCTCCCACTGTGTTTGGGTCTAAGTTATACAGGTTGCTTAGAATTTCAGCTCAGGCATTTCTTCTATCCAACAGCATACCATGACCAGGTTAATTAGCTTAATGGCATTGATGTCATATGGGAGAGGTAGCATATAGGTTAAAATATAGTTTAAGCTGTGCAAACAGAAATAGGTAGATTAAACAAGCCCTATATGATCAATGACTCACCAAGAATGAGCTTTTTATTTCCTTGCACAATGTCATTCCCAGCAACATTAACAAGTGAAAATTTCAGCTGCTTTCCAATTCTGATGACTTGATTACAATTTATTACTTTTCTGAATGGCATCTTTATTGGAGGCTTGGTTGCTTGCTTCCAATTTACCATCCCCGGGGCCACTTTGTCAAGTACTTCAAGCAGGACCCATCTGCGATAAGAAAAGCACAATACAAATAAAAATATTTTAGAACCCAGGGAATTGTCCTATAAAAGATGACAAAATCAAATGTGGAAAATATAAGCACTATGGAAGATGCAAGTGAAACACCAGCCAATAAAAAATCCAGGGAAGATTTTAAAAAAAAGGATGTAAAATTCAACCACCAAAGTCATGATTGAAGACCAACTTACCCATTTCTAACATCCTCAAAAATATGGTTGATAAATGTGTTGCTACCAAGACTATTGATCCATAAGCGGAAAGCTCTTTCCTCCCTAGAAACTTGCACATCGTCTTCCATCATCTCTGCAAAGGATATCTTGTTTGGATCCAATGATAACCCACTCCTAAAACACCAAAATACAAAGGATAAATGTGTAAGAGAAAATTAATCATCATTTTGAACTATAAACTAACAATGTTGATCATACCACACAATGAAGTGCTCAGGTGACATAGTATATTGAAGAACTTGTAGGGTGGATGCAACATACATATTTGCAATGTCCATCATTGATAAATATTAGCAAGTAATTTGGCCATCAAGAAGGTTTAATAAGGATTCTGGTTGAACAGTAAGACATTATGTTTGAGCAGCCACGTTCTCAATTTCAATTTCAAATACCCGGTTTACTCCAGCTTAAGTAAGTCTAGCTGCATGTCCAGACTTCAGACTATCTTTTTGTATTGGAGCTGTTTCACAAGGATTTTGGTTGAACACTAAGACATTATGTTTCCGCAGCCATATTCTCACTTTCAAATTCAAATGCCTCGTTTACTCCAGCTTAAGTAAGTCTAGCTGCATGTTCAGGCTTCACAGTATCTTTTTGTATTGGAGCTGTTTCACAATGTTAAAATCCAGTTATTTACTTTTCAGATATATATGAACAGTTTCTACTATATCATACTTCCATAGCCAACAACAACCTTTCTGGTTGATTGCAATATCCTTCCATCATGGAGAAAGAGTTCATCAACTACTCTGAGGAAGGGGAGGATGTACTACTAAACTTTAACTTGTAGATTTGGAGTTGATGAATTCTTCTAGTTAACAGTCAACTATGATGGTTCTCCCACTGTGTTTGGGTCTAAGTTATACAGGCTGCTTAGAATTTCAGCTCAGGAATTTCTTCTATCCAACATCATACCATGACCAGGTTAATTAGCTTAATGGCATTGATGTCATATGGAAGAGGTAGCATATAGGTTAAAATATAGTTTAAGCTGTGCAAACAGAAATAGGTAGATTAAACAAGCCCTATATGATCAAAGACTCACCAAGAATGAGCTTTTTATTTCCTTGCACAATGTCATTCCCAGCAACATTAACAAGTGAAAATTTCAGCTGCTTTCCAATTCTGATGACTTGATTACAATTTTCTACTTTTCTGAATGGCATCTTTATTGGAGGCTTGGTTGCTTGCTTCCAATTTACCATCCCCGGGGCCACTTTGTCAAGTACTTCAAGCAGGACCCATCTGCGATAAGAAAAGCACAATACAAATAAAAATATTTTAGAACCCGGGGAATTGTCCTATAAAAGATGACAAAATCAAATGTGGAAAATATAAGCACTATGTAAGATGCACGTGAAACACCAGCCAATAAAAAATCCAGGGAAGATTTAAAAAAAAAGGATGTAAAATTCAACCACCAGAGTCATGATTGAAGACCAACTTACCCATTTCTAACATCCTCAAAAATATGGTTGATAAATGTGTTGATACCAAGACTATTGATCCATAAGCGGAAAGCTCTTTCCTCCCTAGAAACTTGCACATCATCTTCCATCATCTCTGCAAAGGATATCTTGTTTGGATCCAATGATAACCCACTCCTAAAACACCAAAATACAAAGGATAAATGTGTAAGAGCAAATTAATCATCATTTTGAACTATAAACTAACAATGTTGATCATACCACACAATGAAGTGCTCAGGTGACATAGTATATTGAAGGATTTGTGGGGTGCATGCAACATACATATTTGCAATGTCCATCATTGATAAATATTAGCAAGTAATTTGGCCATCAAGAAGGTTTAATAAGGATTCTGGTTGAACAGTAAGACATTATGTTTGAGCAGCCACGTTCTCACTTTCAATTTCAAATACCTGGTTTACTCCAGCTTAAGTAAGTCTAGCTGCATGTTCAGACTTCAGACTATCTTTTTGTATTGGAGCTGTTTCACAAGGATTCTGGTTGAACAGTAAGACATTATGTTTCCGCAGCCATATTCTGACTTTCAAATTCAAATGTCTGGTTTACTCCAGCTTAAGTAAGTCTAGCTGCATGTTCAGACTTCACAGTATCTTTTTGTATTGGAGCTGTTTCACAATGTTAAAATCCAGTTATTTACTTTCCAGATATATATTAATAGTTTGTACTATATCATACTTCCATAGCCAACAACAACCTTTTTGGTTGATTGCAATACCCTTCCATCATGGAGAAAGAGTTCATCAACTACTCTGAGGAAGGGGAGGATGTACTACTAAACTTTAACTTGTAGATTTGGAGTTGATGAATTCTTCTAGTTAACAGTCAACTATGATGGTTCTCCCACTGTGTTTGGGTCTAAGTTATACAGGCTTCTTAGAATTTCAGCTCAGGCATTTCTTCTATCCAACATCATACCATGACCAGGTTAATTAGCTTAATGGCATTGATGTCATCTGGGAGAGGTAGCATATAGGTTAAAATATAGTTTAAGATGTGCAAACAGAAATAGGTATATTAAACAATCCCTATATAATCAAAGACTCACCAAGAATGAGATTTTTATTTCCTTGCACAATGTCATTCCCAGCAACATTAACAAGTGAAAATTTCAGCTGCTTTGCAATTCTGATGACTTGATTACAATTTTCTACTTTCCTGAATGGCATCTTTATTGGAGGCTTGGTTGCTTGCTTCCAATTTACCATCCCTGGGGCCACTTTGTCAAGTACTTCAAGCAGGAGCCATCTGCGATAAGAAAAGCACAATACAAATAAAAATATTTTAGAACCCGGGGAATTGTCCTATAAAAGATGACAAAATCAAATGTGGAAAATATAAGCACTATGGAAGATGCAAGTGAAACACTAGCCAATAAAAAATCCAGGGAAGATTTAAAAAAAAAGGATCTAAAATTCAACCACCAGAGTCATGATTGAAGACCAACTTACCCATTTCTAACATCCTCAAAAAGATGGTTGATAAATGTGTTGATACCAAGACTATTGATCCATAAGAGGAAAGCTCTTTCCTCCCTAGAAACTTGCACATCATCTTCCATCAACTCTGCAAAGAATATCTTGTTGGGATCCAATGATAACCCACTCCTAAAACACCAAAATACATAGGATAAATGTGTAAGAGCAAATTAATCATCATTTTGAACTATAAACTAACAATGCTGATCATACCACACAATGAAGTGCTCAGGTGACATAGTATATTTAAGGACTTGTGGGGTGCATGCAACATACATATTTGCAATGTCCATCATTGATAAATATTAGCAAGTAATTTGGCCATCAAGAAGGTTTAATAAGGATTCTGGTTAAGACATTATGTTTGAGCAGCCACGTTCTCACTTTCAATTTCAAATACCTGGTTTACTCCAGCTTAAGTAAGTCTAGCTGCATGTTCGGACTTCAGACTATCTTTTTGTATTGGAGTTTTTTCACAAGGATTCTGGTTGAACACTAAGACATTATGTTTCTGCAGCCATATTCTGACTTTCAAATTCAAATGCCTGGTTTACTCCAGCTTAAGTAAGTCTAGCTGCATGTTCAGACTTCACAGTATCTTTTTGTATTGGAGGTGTTTCACAATGTTAAAATCCAGTTATTTACTTTTCAGATATATATGAACAGTTTCTACTATATCATACTTCCATAGCCAACAAAAACCTTTTTGGTTGATTGCAATACCCTTCCATCATGGAGAAAGAGTTCATCAACTACTCTGAGGAAGGGGAGGATGTACTACTAAACTTTAACTTGTAGATTTGGAGTTGATGAATTCTTCTAGTTAACAGTCAACTATGATGGTTCTCCCACTGTGTTTGGGTCTAAGTTATACAGGCTGCTTAGAATTTCAGCTCAGGCATTTCTTCTATCCAACAGCATACCATGACCAGGTTAATTAGCTTAATGGCATTGATGTCATCTGGGAGAGGTAGCATATAGGTTAAAATATAGTTTAAGATGTGCAAACAAAAATAGGTAGATTAAACAAGCCCTATATAATCAAAGACTCACCAAGAATGAGCTTTTTATTTCCTTGCACAATGTCATTCCCAGCAACATTAACAAGTGAAAATTTCAGCTGCTTTCCAATTCTGATGACTTGATTACAATTTTCTACTTTCCTGAATGGCATCTTTATTGGAGGCTTGGTTGCTTGCTTCCAATTTACCATCCCCGGGGCCACTTTGTCAAGTACTTCAAGCAGGACCCATCTGCGATAAAAAAAGCACAATACAAATAAAAATATTTTAGAACCCGGGGAATTGTCCTATAAAAGATGAAAAAATCAAATGTGGAAAATATAAGCACTATGGAAGATGCAAGTGAAACACCAGCCAATAAAAAATCCAGGGAAGATTTTTAAAAAAAGGATGTAAAATTCAACCACCAGTGTCCTGATTGAAGATCAACTTACCCATTTCTAACATCCTCAAAAAGATGGTTGATAAATGTGTTGATACCAAGACTATTGATCCATAAGCGGAAAGCTCTTTCCTCCCTAGAAACTTGCACATCATCTTCCATCATCTCTGCAAAGGATATCTTGTTTGGATCCAATGATAACCCACTCCTAAAACACCAAAATACACAGGATAAATGTGTAAGAGCAAATTAATCATCATTTTGAACTATAAACTAACAATGTTGATCATACCACACAATGAAGTGCTCAGGTGACATAGTATATTGAAGGACTTGTGGGGTGCATGCAACATACATATTTGCAATGCCCATCATTTATAAATATTAGCAAGTAATTTGGCCATCAAGAAGGTTTAATAAGGATTCTGGTTGAACAGTAAGACATTATGTTTGAGCAGCCACGTTCTCACTTTCAATTTCAAATACCTGGTTTACTCCAGCTTAAGTAAGTCTAGCTGCATGTTCAGACTTCAGACTATATTTTTGTATTGGAGCTGTTTCACAAGGATTCTGGTTGAACAGTAAGACATTATGTTTCCGCAGCCATATTCTGACTTTCAAATTCAAATGCCTGGTTTACTCCAGCTTAAGTAAGTCTAGCTGCATGTTCAGACTTCACAGTATCTTTTTGTATTGGAGCTGTTTCACAATGTTAAAATCCAGTTATTTACTTTTCAGATATATATGAACAGTTTGTACTATATCATACTTGCATAACCAACAACAACCTTTCTGGTTGATTGCAATACCCTTCCATCATGGAGAAAGAGTTCATCAACTACTCTGAGGAAGGGGAGGATGTACTACTAAAGTCTATCTTATCTCAAGAGACAATCTTTTCAAAATTTGTAAAGGGCCTAGCGCTTAGAGCGAACAAAGGCCCCAACATAATAGAACCATTGGAGATTCAAAATCTTCGGTGGATGGCCCAAAGGGAAAGGAGGTGCCAAACGTTTACTTTGATCAGGGTAAATAGGTAAGATCTCAGGCCTACAATGATGCCAAGGAGGTACAATTCAAAAAAACATCAGAGATAGAAGGATCAGAATCCACTAATATAGCTGGCATGAGGGGAAACCAAAACATTCCAGACTAATGAGGAGCTGAAGTATTAGGGTTTTGGGAATAAGCTAACCTCCATGCAAGGATCAAGTCTTGGGAAGGGGTTTGGAACTTTATTGCAGGAAGAATTGTTAAGTGGCTAGGATAATGCATTACATTTTCTGCTCCAACAACGAGAGGGGATTTCCCATCTGCAACAATTAAAGGACGGTCATCCTCTTTATTTTATACCTCTAAAGGTCCCAAACATTTGTGTACACTGTCTGAAACTCTCAAAGTAGTATAACCATATGTAACATGTGGAGAACCTTCAAGATAATAAGGCAGGTATAAAGGTTGAAGACTATCCGGTAGCCTCATCAAACCTAGAGCCCAAATCACAGTCATATTATCAGTGGCATTCATCAAATTTTGTATCCGTGCTTTCAAGAGGCCTTTTGTAACAGACAAGAGTCTTTGACTATACACAAGTTTCATGTTATTAACATCGACGTTTCCATCGGGATCGAAATAAATAAAATATGGACAGGCTTACAGCAGAACCCTAGAAACCCTCTAACAGAAACCATAGAAAAATTACTTAGAAGAGCTCAAGCAAGGATGAAGTCATTTACCTCAATCTCAAATGGGTGCTCTTCCAAGCATATATTTTCAATGATAGATGATTTGAAACAATGCATTCCATAGCAGAAAGAACAAATCAAACAGCTTTGTCGCAATTAACTGAACCATTTTAGTACAAAAAAATCAAAGACACGGAATGGAAAGAAAGCCCCATACCTTTACAAGATATTGGTGGACTCTACGGCTGCAGCAATGAATAAGAGCCAGAAGGGTGTGTTGAAGAACGAGAGGGGTAGGATTCCTTGATCCATAAACGGGATTTAAGGATGGAAAACATTGAATATGTTGTAGGGTCCAGCAGATCCCAAGCTCTGCCCGATGCCATGAGCATCCTAAATTGTCTCCAAATACCACATATTGCGAAAATGGAAAACAATTGAACATGGAACCAAATTTGAAAGTGTGGTGCCAAAATACACATAATGGCTTGGATTTGGTTCATCTTGGGAGGATCCAAGCTTCTTTGCCGTATGAATGGTGAGGAAATCAAATTTTTTTCAGCATGATGTTCAAGAAATCATTAAATTAACATAGCTTTAAAGGTTTGACTGAATGAAAAATATGACAAAAGTTGAATATTATGGTAGTTAATATTATTATTTTAGTTATAAAGGATTAAGAATTTTAAGTTTTGAATAATTAATTACCATTATAACTAATATATATTGTGTATTTTTTTTAAATATGGGTATTATGATATTATGTTTCTTAATTTTTAAACATGAATATTTTTTCAATTGTTATTGTATTCAATAAGAGGTCAACTATTTATGGAAGAAAAATTGACTATGGATGCTTGAGTTTGAGCTAAAGGTGGATCCTATATCTTTCTTTGAATTCAAATTCTCTAATTCATAGTGTCTTGTCATCCCACTTAAGGGGTTTCCTGCTAGGATTGTTTGCAAGATCGGGGAAGGTATTGATATTCACATCACCACCCAGCTTTGAGGGTAGGTTGAGTACATGGACTAATGTTTTGATCTAGGGTTGGGTTACTACGTTGATGTTGTTGATCTCACTTGTTCCACATGTTGTTTTGGAGTTTCCATAGAGGTTTCTTTTTTCATATTGCTATAAAGGTTGATTTTAAATGTTTTTACAAGGAGGGTGTCATTGTTTCCCAAGTACATGCAAATGGTATGTGTGTTGACAAGTCATATAACAAAATGTTAGTTTCTTTTAATCCAATACATTGGATTCATCAAGAATTGTTCAACTTTTGAACAGTAGGTGGAAATTGTAATTAAGATCAACACATATTCAATCATAGGTAAATATGCTCTTCTGAACTCAATTTATGTACGATTTAACAATTCTACCAAATATATTTTCA
>LPNX011096498.1:39424-80745 GCA_001517045.1 Pseudotsuga menziesii | reverse complement strand
GTGACCAAAAGTGGTCATTTATCTTGGTCTTTTTTAGTTATCTCACTTAAATTTATCAATTTTGGTCATTTATCCCTTGAAAAAAACTGTGGTGACCAAACATTTTGGTCTCCTGGTCGCTAATCTCTCATTTTCCACTAGTGGCATGATTTCCCAAGGAATAAGGGACTAAGCAAGCTTACACATAGCCAAGGTGCACAAATCAGCCAAGCCCACAAAGTAGGGATTATCAGGCTATCAAGGAGATGGGAGAAGCTAAATGCTAAGCTGGTGAGCTCATGGAAGAGCTAAGGACATCTACACTAGAGATAGTCTAACCTCTAAGACACCCACACACAACCAACACTAGGAAATTAGTCCCTTCTCTGATACACAGTCCCTCAGGCCCTGACACCCCCCCCCCCTTTGTAGTGCTCTTTAGGGGTTGTGGAAAATAAATCCAGCCATCTAACTCTGTCTGTGTATCTCCCAAACACCAGGTTTCTCAAGCATAGCCAGCTTTCAACCCACTCCGCACAATCCGAAGACCAACCACTGCATGCATATAGCCAGACAAGAAATTCCTAGCTTGGGCAGGGGATACCAACACCTGAATCATTCTTGGCCCTATCATAGCCAAAATGATTCAATCCATAGACTACATCAGCTCAAAAGTGGAAAAGACAACAACCAACGAACAACCATGCAAATCACAACACACGATCCCTAATGAAACCACTGGAAAACTTACACAGACCGTAATGGGGAAGAAATAGACTCCCAATCTGTATGTGCGGGAAAAATGCATCCAACCCAGCGTATGTACTCATAGCAACCATTGATCAAGGGAAAACAACAACCATGGTTCAACGATGAACACCCAGGACATTACACAGTTCGAACAGGAGTGCCAACAGGAAAAAGGGAACAACCTCCCTGCATGAATGGAAGGAAAAACTACATACTTTGACCAACAATAGGTGAGAGAAGGGAGAACAGATCAAAGCTTCCCTGCGTGAGAGTGAGTAGAACCGATGAGAGAGTGGTGTAGTGGTGTTTCTCTTACCCGTGTGAAGGTGGAGTGACAGCTGGTGGAGTGGGTGTGTGGCAAGGACTGACAGTCCTACCACCCACCACTTCCCAGTAGTAACTACCCCCAACTAACAAAAGGGGCTTAAGTGGTTGACACATGGATTTTCCCCAATGGCTCCCATGGGTTAGACAATCCCCCCCTTAACCTTAGGAAATAATTCCCTTTTCATTTAACGTTGCACCATTGTAGCTGGATGTAGATTTATTTTAATTAATGTGCATATTTACATGACGCAAAACTATCATGAGACGGATAGCACGATATACCATCGGCAACGATCCTAAATGCAGAAACGTAACAGAACCAAATCAATGGTGGGGATTTTTTCTTTAGCTCCACACCACGATTAATTACAACATATACATCATGTACCTTTTAATGTAACCTGGGTCAGAACCGAGGATATTAGAATCCCCTCCCCCTTGGAATAACACCGTCCTCAGTGTTCCAATACATATGAATGCATATACCATTTGCACATAAAAATTTCAAAATTTTGTAGATCTGTCCCACGTTCAATTATTTACTTGAACTTTGAGGACCAAGCCCCTCGGTTTCCATGAGCTTATCTTGCTGGTTCTCAGCTTTCGTCTCATCCCCAAGTCTAGGAACTTTTCTGTATCTTCAGTATCTCTCCAATATTTTCTTAGGTCTTTGCATTTGTTTGAAGGAGACTTCTAGCCAAGTCCAGCAGCTTTTGGTCGGCTGCCATGATCAATGTGCACTACTAGATTTCACTTTTCTCACCTGTGAAATGCATCATTGAAATTCTATTAGACCAATCATAATATAGGCATTAAAATCAGTCAATGAATTTCTCAATTGGCATGATAGTCCAAGTCTCATCAAGGGGACTTTCATGTTTTTCATGCCTTCCCAACAGGCACATGAGCTCATTCATGTCCTTTCTTGGGTAGGGAATTAACTATTCTAGCATTAATAATTATTTTAAGCAAATAGACACATTCTATTTTCATCCATACATGCATTCAACAATATTTTGTTTTCACAATGCATAAGTATAATAAAAAAGGAAAGAGAGAGCAGGAAGAGTCTTTCCCCTCTTTGTCTTGTTCCATCCTGGAACCCACACCACCGCTGTGGTTTTCATACTCTCAGCCTCTTTCACTTCACTGTGAATGCTGGACCAATCCCTCTTGGTCATGACACTTAGTGTCTCCGATCTATTTTAGACCTCTCAATCATGGAGCCTCCCCACATGGTTTGTCTCGGCTTCTAGGAACTTCATAGTCTCACTAGCACCTTTTTCATCACTGCTCATTATGAGGTCTTCAGGATAGTCACATGTCCACATGCACCCCTAGGATGCTTTCATAGTCCTCACTTCCAACGATACCTATATTCAAACATTGAATAAATTCACATGTTCAATTTATTCTCCTCAATTTTTATCTCTTAATCAAGAGCTTAAAACATCATAACCAAATCATCTAGACATGTATATTCATAAGCAAGAAATTTCAAAATAATCCAATACTTATCTATATTGTGCATTTCCTCATTGGTCAACAAGATCCTGCTTCGATTTTCAAGCCTTGGGATCGCCTATGGACTTGGATGTTAGGTCAGCATGTGGGCTAATTCACAACATCCTTTTATATATATCAGGTACAGTCAAGCCAACCTATAGTTGGGTTTATCAGACCATCCAGCCAAGCCAATATACAATTTGGTTTATCAGGCTACAGCCAATCAAGCCAATACACTCTTGGGTTTATCAGGCTACTCAGCCATGCAAGCTAACAGTTGGCTTTATCAGACCGTTCACAAATCATCTGCACTTATATCAACAATACACTTATATCAACAATGCACTAATATTAACAACCAATCAGCCAATCCAATGCAGTTGGGTTTATCAGGCCATCAACAATAATACATGCACTTATATCAACAATAAACGACCATTTCCAGGTCTAGGATCTACTATGGATCCCTAGGCATATACTATCCCAACATCTCCTTCCAATACATTTTTATGCCGACTAGGAAGGAAACTTTATCATTACCATTTCTAGGTTTCATTTCCAGTAGTGAGCTCTAATTCCACTACCCCATACAACACAAGAAACCACCCCCTTCTCTGCTTTCCAGTCCCTCAGGAATGTCTCCTTCTCTGTGCTCTTCAGTAGGAGGTAGGATGAGCCCAAGCCATAGTCCATTTAGTGTGCAACACCAGATTGCATCTGTTTAGCCTGACAACACATGCAATATAAGCAACTCATCAGCATTATTGTTCTAAAACTAGAATCACATTTCATATCATTCACTATCAAGTATTGAGACACCAGAGTGCATCCACCCCCTAGGGTGTAATCAATATTGAAAACCATTTCATGATCCAACATCGGGAAAGTGTGCACCCATTTCCGATGTGAACCATGTAGGCCCTATTCATACTCAAGCAATCTGCCATAATGGAAATAAAATCGAAACATGCTCTGCATATTGAATTTAACAATTTGACATGCATATTCTTAGCTAGGTTTAGAGAACACTTATCCATTTGCCAAGGCAGTATTCCTTCGTTAAGGAGGAATGGGGGCTCCCTTCTCTGAGTTGACAGTCCCTCGGTTTTCCATCCCAACTCCTTTTTACATTTCATATTCACACATGTCTTACCGACATAACTATACTATCTCACTCATGTTGCTTACCGAACATGTAGTGTAGATGAGACATTTCCAAAATGTCCAATGGAGTTTCACCCAAAACCCATTTCCAAGATAAGGGAAAAACCTTCCCATGAAGTTTGGTTCCTACAGGCCATCATACATGATCTTCCGAAAGATTCAATCATTGTCTAATAATACAATCCAAATTTGATTGTTCCATAACCAAGCAATGGCATTAGTAATTAAATTCAACGAGAATTTGCAACTCTGTTTACTACAAAAATTGATTTGCTCAAATGTGGGTCTCTTGTAAGTAGCACTACTATGCCTATTATAATTTTATTCTTACTAGCATAACATGAATAACCACTTACAATGCGTCCTCCTGACAAAGTCTTATGCAAGCCAATAGTGATTAGTAGTTGTCAGCAATTTCTTAAATCCGAAATTCACAAATTCAAATTTAACAACTCATTATGCATACAAACTATTTTCATAGCCATGAGAATCTTCTCATAAGGTTTGGCTCTTTCACATGGTATATTCCAGCGTTTGTCATGGCCTTACTCTCATTGCCATGCTCCAAACAATCTACCTAAAACATGAACTTCAATTAGCCAAACACTTGGTAAGTCTTGATGCATATAACTTTTTCCATTGCTACAACAATCACTGAAGCATTTTCAGAATTATTAAATTCAAATACTTCCAGCTGTAAGCATATCAATATTACCCAAAACCCATTTACTTCATGCAATCATTATCATACTTTAAATTACAGGGTACAGTCACATAATTTATGCAATTTAAATGAAATGTTTAGATACTCCTTATTTCACAAGCGTATCATTTGTACCACCTTGCCCTTCCATAGAGCATTTATGGAAATCAATCGATCATGACTACCCTCTTCATGCACTTACTATCCTGCATTCATAACAGCTCTTGAAATGGTTCCAGAATTGTCATCAATTCATCATTTCAGCCATTAGTTATTCATAATAACTCATGCACTATCTCTATGCATTCATGCATTGCATCGCAACATTTGCACCCATACTTATGTATGCATATCTACAACATTTACTCATACTTTTCATATGCATCCATTCAAAGCATAACTACAAGATTTATAAAATCTTTTAATGCATACCCACTCAATGATACCTTGCATTGACTCAGGAATACTATGCACTCAAACATACCATGCATGGCCTAACCATGACTACTTCATATAGGATGCATGCCTATAATCAAGATCATCAGTGCTTACTTTCCTTGGGATACTAAGCTAATAACAACATCATACAGGCATGCCATGTTTCTCTATGAATGCAATATAAAATTCAAATACCCACATGGTATGAGACCTCTTGCTTTTACCACTCCATGCAATTGTCATAATTAAACTCTTACCTTCATGGGTCCTACTGACACCCTTGACCTTACCAGTTTGGTTGGTCCTTTGCATGAGATCGCAGAATTTTCTTGCCAACTTTTGATTTTGTACTTGTTGCCTTATCCCTTTCTTCATAGGGTTTCTGGTCACATTCATCATCATCACCAACATACTCAACCATGTCCAGGTCATCGTTGGTTTTTCCACTAATGCCAACACCAATACAATAGTTATCATTAGTGGCTCATTAGAAATGTATAATTCTCAATATTCTTACCAACATGTAATATCCTATGCATGCAAGGAATATCCTCATACATTTCATGTATAAAACTTGTAATCATAATTAGCAAGATAGGGTTTAAGGAAATTTCTCTTTTCAAGTCCCTCATCCTTGCATGGAACTCCTTTTCCACACAAAAATTGGTTTGACTTCATGGTATTGCTACCTCTAGGCATGCAACTCTCGGATTTGTCCATATTGATAGTAGCACATTCCTCTTTCAAGCAATTACTAGCACTTTGCTACTCCACCCTCAAATTCTGGTGACTCTACCTTGTTCCCTGCTCGATAAGATTTCCAATGCCTATCCACATGCTTCATTTCGACCTCGGGTGTGAAAACCACACCACTTCAAAAGTGATGCTTTTTACCAAATGTGTTCTGGTCCAAAATGTCAACTTTAGCCCCCTGGGATTTTCTTCCTTTTCAGTCCTAAAACCACTGAAAAATCCTTTGAGAATTTCACTAAAAACTGCTAAAATCTCTAAAAAATCCCGAATTTTCCTTGAATAGAATTGGGTCTCATCCCAACTAACATTCCGATGTTTCGACGGTCAAAATGACTAATTTCCTCCGCTGCTCATCGGTGGCCATACAACTAACCCTTTCTGCAGTATCGATGGTCTATTCATCTACACTTCCGGACTTTATCAACGATGCCAAAGGCCATCCCTCGACGTTCAAACAGCTAACGTTTTTCGCTGTTTCAAGTCCATAGTCATCTAAGCTTCTGGACGGCATCAACAATTCCAAGGAATTTTCATCAGGTCCTTTTCTCACTAACCTTCATGCGTTTCGGCAGTTAGAACATCTAATTTTCTCCGCTGTATCGGCGGATTGTTTTTCTAATTTCCTCCGTCATATCGGGTCTGTAGTGATTTATCACTTTGAGCTTTATTGGCTATAAAATAGACTAACTGTTGCATCGACGATCAGGTGCTTTGTGCATTCGATGGCTAGTTGTCAGGGTTTCTGCAACGGCGGTCAACAGACATTCTACGTCTTCCGCGGTTCATGACTTTGTCGACGGTCGGAGCAACTAGTCTCTGCGGCATTGGGTGGGTAGTTAACTAGGGAGCCACAACTGCGGGTGGGTAGTTAACTAGGGAGCCACAACTGTGGGTGGTAATCCCACTGTTGTTTTCACTGACCTTAATACCCCATTGGTTGCCAGGAAGGCTAACCATTGCTCATTGGAGATGAAATCAACTATCTTCTACTGATCGGCGCTCCAAACATCTAATCATCGACGATGCAATCAACTAACTTCCGTCGATCGCCAATGGGTCCAACACATAGACAAATTTTTGAATTTTTTTTTCTTCCTCATCTGCGTCAGTGCCTTCATTCTCTAATTTTCTCAGCCATTTCGGTGGTCTTCAAGGGATCTCCGCCGATGTATCGGCACTTTCAAATTCTAAATTTCACCGATCAAATCGACTAAATTCCATCGACGATTTCCATACTTAATAATTTTCGGTGAAACTTCCTTTATTCTTCCACCGTGTCGACACCTTTATCGCCTATTTTCCACCGATGTATTAATGCTGTCATCTTGTATTTGTCGGTGATCGGATTCGTTATGTCATCGGATGGGTAGTCTCTTAGGTGACTACAACCGCGGTTCATCATCATTGAAATTTTTCCAATCGGCGGTCTGATCCACTAATAACTTCCACTCGGCAATCTGACGCACAACTTAATCAGCATCGGCAGTCAGAACCTCTACCCATCGGAAGATTAGTGCACTAGACTTCCGCAACGGTGGGCGCACGAACCACTAACTTCTTTCAATACTCATTGGCAACCAATACCACTAACATTTTATGATGGCCGATGATCTCGTGCCTTAGTGAAATTTTTGAATTTTATTCTTGCATCATCTCTTCCTTCAACTATTCATTAGCAATGTCAACAACTATTCATCGGTGATGTCAACAACTATTCCTCTCCAATCGCTAATGATTTCGTTCCTTAGAAAAATTTTCGGAAATCTTTCATTGCGTCGGCTGTCGGAATGACTTTCTTCTGTAGCATCGGCAGTCGGGGCTCCACCCATCGAAAGGATAGTTGTCTATCCATCCACAATGGTGGATGGATCATCAGCTAATCTCTTTTGATGTAGTTCATCGGCGGTTCCATCGTCTATCCATCGGCAATGAAATCAACCAACTATCACCAAACTTTTCTCTTCCCTTCACCGACGTGTCATCGGCAACCAATACAACTAAGCATTAGCAATGCGATCAACTAATCATTGCTGACCACCGATGATTTCACAACTTAGAAAATTTTTCAAAATTTCCGCGCCGCCATTGCTATCGGCGGTTCAACCCACTATCATCTTGGTTCTTTCACCGACGTTTCGGTGTTCACATCCTCTTATTGTTGCCGATCCAATTGACTAAGCTTCATTGACGGCCGAGTCTATATCGGGCGGCCTTTCAACTAGTTATCCGTTGCATCGGAAAGGCTTCCCACTAAGTCTTCTGATATGCCGACGACGCGACGAGCACTTTTATAAGCATTGCAGCGAAAATTACTTCAGGGACCTGCCACTGTATCGGACCCCCCTTCCTCTAATATTTTCCTATGGTCGACGAATACTTAGGAAAATTTTTGATATTTTTATTCATTTGTCTCCATCAGATGGCCTTCTGCTTAGGTGATCCGATGCATCGATGAGACTTTGGACTAAGTCCTATGATGATTCGATGATCCCAATACTTAGAGGAGTTTCCAAAATTCTCTTATCATGCACATGTTTTCTTCTGTTTTCTACTGGGCAAAAGGAAACCTACCTCTACTAGTTGACCTTTGATGGCCCATTCAGGCCCATGCTGCAACCTAGATCTGATACCACACTTTAATGTCCCCGACCCTATGACTGGTGAAGAGGACACTACCTAACAATCAACTACGTCCTGACAACTAGCCCCATGAACATGAACATACATAAAATGATGAAATAAAATTATTAAAACATAAAACATGCTAAGATACATTCACATACATAGTGGAAGCAAACATACATTCAAGCATTCAACATGTTCATCATAGTTCATTAGCCATCAATATAATTACAGAGATGAAGTAGAGAAGGATACTTATCTCATGAAGAACTTGCCTCGCAACCAGCTACCTCACTGCAACGTAGCACCCAACCATAGGCCAGCATGCTCATCAATCTCTCAGCAACACTTCCACCGCCAGGATGGGCATGATTTCCCAAGGAATAACGGAATAAGGGACTAAGCAGGCTTACACATAGCCAAGGTACACAAATCAGCTAAACCCACACAGTAGGGATTATTAGGCTATCAAGGAGCTGGGAGAAGCTAAATGCTATGTTGGTGAGCTCATGGAAGAGCTAAGGATGCCTACACCAGAGCTAGCCTAACCTCTAAGACACCCACACACACCCAACAGCAGGAAATCAGTCCCTTCTCTGCTACATAGTCCCTCAGGCCCTGACCCCCCGCCCCCTTTTTAGTGCTCTTCAAGTGATGTCGAGAAGAAATCCAGCCATCTAACTCTATCTGTGTATCTCCCAAACACCAGGTTTCTCAAGCATACCTAGCTTTCAACCCACTTCGCACAGTGTGAAGACCAACCACTGCATGCAGGCAGCCAGACAAGCAATTCACAGCTTGGGTAGGGGATACCAACACCTAAATCATTCTTGGCTCTATTGTGGCCAAAACGATTCAATCCATAGCCTACAGCAGCTCAAATGTTGAAAAGACCGTAGCTAACGAACAACCATGCAAACCACAACACACGATCCCCAATGAAACCACTGGAAAACTTACAGAGACCGTAATGGGGAAGAAACAGACTCCCAATCTATACATGAGGGAAAAATGCATCCAACACAACGTATGTACTCATAGCAACCATCGATCAGGGGAAAACAACAACCACGGTTCAACGATGAACACCCGGGACATTACACAATCTGAACAGGAGCGCCAATAGGAAAAGGGGAACAACCTCCCTACATGAACAAAAGGAAAAACCGCATACTCCGACTAGCAATCAGTGAGAGAAGGGATAACAGAGCAAAATGTCCCTACGTGAGAGTGGACAGAACTGACGAGAGAGTGGTATAGTGGTGTTTCTCTTATCTGCTTGAAGGTGGAGAGGCAGTTGGTGGAGTGGGCGTGTGGCAAGGACTGACAGTGTTTCCACCCACCACTTCCCAACAGTAACTGCCCCCAAATAACAAAAGGAGCTTAAGTGGCTGACACATGGCTTTTCCCCAATGGCTCCCATGGGTTAGACAATCCCTCCCTTAACCTTAGGAAACCATTCCCTTTTCATTTAACCTTGCACCGTCGTAGCTGGCTGTAGGTTTATTTTAATTAATGTGCATATTTACATGATGCAAAACTATCATGTGCCGGATAGCATGATATACCATCGGTAATGATCCCAATTGCTGAAACATAACACAACCAAATCAATGGTGGGGATTTTTCCTTTAGCTCCACACCATGATTAATTACAACATATACATCATGTACATTTTAATGTAACCGGGGTTAGAACTGGGGATATTACACAGCCTATGATAATATTTACCATCCTATGAAGTATTGAAGAGAATAAAAACCCTAGCAAAATCTAGAGAGAACATCAATTACCTAGGGTTCGTAAATTGTTTGGAAACGTTCAACTAACATATTCATTATATAATCTAGAAGATAGCATTGACAGTTTAGGGTTAGATTTTAATAAATATAACCCTAGAAGATATGGACAGAACCAATCAATTCTAGGGTTAATAATATATATAAAATCTTTTACATAAAGCAGCCATCATTTACCCTAGAAATGAACTTTGACATACTAAGAACTCATACCTATAATTTATTTTCCTGAAGCTCCTTTAATGGATAAACCTACACACTTTTTAAATAACTAGCATTATCAATTTAAGACAGATCTAACCTCTGATTTTGATGACCAAATCACTTGGGAACTACCACATTCCTCCCAACCATGACCCAGAACCATTCCTGGTTCTAAGTCGGATCCCCCCAAGATGGACTCCAACATGCAAGCAGCTTAGAGCTCCTAAGGTAGGGTTTCCTAACTGGTAATCAATTCTAAATCAATCCTCTTGTCCTTGCAGGAAAAGTTCTCCAAGAAAACACTTAAGAGAAAAAATAGGCAGAATCATAATTCTCCTAGAAAAATCAGAACCCCAATAATTTGCTTGGCTTGAGTCTTTATAGATAGACTTTTCAGTCTAAGGGGCAATTAAAACAAGAAATCTTTTATTTCTTGATTTAACCCTTTTTAATTTACTCGGTTAATTTTCAATTCTTAACTAAGGAACTTTTAACTAGTTCCTAGTTAGTCTTTCATAGAGATTTCACTATTTATTAATCCTTTAATAATAAATAATAATTGGTGGAGCTTCTCTTCTTTCTTTATTCAATTATATAATTAATCATAATTAATTCTTTATACATACTATGTATAAAATACATAGTATTAAAATACTTGTTAACATTTGTCTTTTGACACCATGTATTATGATCCATAGACTTAACGACACTTCTTCATGAAGGTCAAGTAGATAGATGGCTCAGGTCTGCTAGGCTAGGTAACTCTAAGCATCCTTGCATGTTAGATTTCCATCGTATAACGTGGTAGCTCTTCAGTACTTGATGAGAATACAATAATTTGAAATTTCATTTAATCACTTATAAATAAGTATGATGAGATCAATATTTTTCTCGAGCCGTTTTCACTCGAAAATTATTAAATTCTTTTTAGTAACCCCTAGCACTTACCAGAGCCCATACTCAATGCTTATAATAGGGATTTACAAAAATAGTGCAATTCCAGAGCTCTCGATCAACACTAAATGCTAGGATGTACTTATATGATACACCTAGGGATACAATGGCCAAAGATCCGATGCTCCAGAGCTTATGCTCAACATCAACATGGAATGCTCTAGATCTTATGGCCAACATTTCCAATCATATTTTCATGTATTTTAGAGCTTTATTCTCAACACAAATGTAAGTAATCATGTGATCCAAAGCCTCTTGCTCAACACAAAACATATCATTGATCATGTGCTTCAGGGTCACGCCCAACACAAAACATTTCATCACTCATGTGCTTCACAGTCCACGTGGCAACACAACCAGCATATATATACAGAGATATCATCAACAATTGGCTTACTCCCAATATACAAAGCAAATATTCATGTTCATATGCAGTGGGGTCTTTGACCCAATATAATAATAAAACATCAATATAAACATCATGATCAATAGGCTCATGCCTATAATTGGTAGGTCCAAAATTTGGGATATTACATTGCAATTGTTTATATTATATTTCTAACCCTCTATACCTTTGTTTTCTTGTCAAATTATTTTAGGGTTTACATTTTAATTCTAAATCCTAGGATGTAGTTTAATTCTTGTGTAATATTTATCAAGGATTTTGTTCTTTCAGTTTTTACTTCTGTATTTTCATCTACAACTTAAAATTTGGTTTCCTAAGACCTAGGATTATTCTAGGAGGGATTATGTGTTTATTTTCCTATGTACTCTACTGGTAGATTGCATATTTCCAACAGAGCGATGCTTGTAAGTAAAAGACTATTTTATATTTTTTTCAAATGGAAAGATCCACGGGAAACCCATAAATACTTCCCCACATTCGTGGATGGTAGAGGTGGTAAACCGTCGGCCATCCTAGTAGAAGGCCTAACCCCAGAGGACTCAAGGCTCAAACCCGTGACCTCCCCCCAAACCAAGAGAGTGTGCGCACGTCTTACCAATTTAGCTAACCATTGGGGCTAAAAGACTATTTTAGATTAAGCTTTAGACAAAACATAAATATAAATATAGTTAACTAATATCATGTATAAATAGAACCCTACCCTATTTAGAGCAATATTATAAACTAAGTATTCTACATCTAAGAATAATCATAAATCAAATCTACAGACCAAGTATTGAGACCATATAATGGTCCACGATTTATGTTTCATTGTTATTCCATAATTAAAACAAACTATGTATTATTACTATCAACTACATTCACAAAAATATAAATACAGTAAATAAATTATCTGCATAAATAATCCATTGCAGATATAACAAATCAAACCTTTACATAATTACAAACCACATTATAAATCGTATTCCATAACAAGGATCCAACACATAAAATCAACCACAATACTAATGCACAGTAAACATTTAAATACACAAATATTTTCAGAGAGGTCACATAATTGATTCCTATGGCATTAAGCCAAAATCGTATCCATGTAAATTTAAACCCTCACCATGATAAATGACCCATGATCGAATTCTATAGGGTTTAATTCATTTACAAAACCACAGTAAGCAATCCTGTAGGATTTGATATCTAAATTCTTCCTCATGCCGTAACTTTTCTACAAATCAAAAGCCACGCTATATTACATATATGCAGGCTGTAATAAGACAAACATAAATTATTTACATAGAGGTTGAAAAGACCCAATAATTATTGCACTCTATAGTCTACGAGCCTCGGCCTCATATAGAACCCCACAGTCAAATAAAATTACCAAGGCTACAAACCCTATCAATGAAATAATAACAACGATGTTTTCCCATGAAAGGTTACACCCAGAGTTGACTCTCATATTCATTTTACACAACGAAACCATAAATGGTAAAAACCTATCTAATATACTATCACAGCTACAATGGCGGGAACACCACTTCCATATACGACATTGCCCCCAAATCCATTAACACTGTCACTCATACAGATAAGGAAACAACGAATGCGAATCCACACAGTCTGGTAATAACCATAAAACAAAATCAAACACAGTATGCAATTACTGTTAAACATAATCATTATCAAAATGAATAAGAAGTTACACAGTCGTCATAACTCGGCCATTGCACCATTTCAAGCAATTGTAATGTCCCCAAAAATTGAAAATAATATTTTTTTTTATTAGGTTAGTAAATACTACCTATATAAAACATTATTTGAGTTGTGGAAATATATCATACACTACATGTACCATTGCTTACTCATAAGTTGTTCTTATTTTCTATCCTTTTACTTTCAGTCATTATTATTAATGCATTTTACTCACGATGTTGTACTGTTGTTTACTGCTTAGTTCACATGGTTATACATTTGTCGCGTATGTGTCGTTACTTGATTTAAATGCTTCGTCCTTTCTGCATAGCCTTACTTGTTATTTATAAAGTCCTAACTTAACTTTGTTTTTGGAAAAAAAGTGGGTGGAGTGGCGGGACTGGTTCTCCCATGACGGTCTGAGGGGTAAAGGCAGTTACTTGTTTGCATGATTACTTAGTTCTTTGAACTAAGACACCTCTTTTATTTTAGATGCAGATCATACTTTGCGACAAAGTCTTATTTAAAGAGAACTGGATATCTCGATCCTACTAGACCTACTTCTTGTTTTTAAAGTTTCTTACCGACTCAGATTTATAACATGGTAAGTGTTATATTCGTCAATTTAGCTATCAGAGATAAATTTCCTAGGTACAACTTACACTTCATTATGGTTTATATTTCGTTGTTTAAATCTTAGTATATTTATGTTCTACATTTATTGTATTAGAATTATTAACATATCCTATGTTTTCTTATTTGCAGGTTATGATCGTGGGTTAAAAACCACACCTTTGATTTTTATAAAGTATAAATATTAACATGGAATATTTCATATGCCATGTTTTCTAAGCATTAAGCTCAGGGAAACTGTAATTATGTTAAGGCTTTAATCCTATGGTTTACATGTTACATTTAATACTTATGCCTTGTGGCTTTACTTAGCACTAGCGTAGACCATGCATGGGCTACGCACTAAACATAACCTTGCTATATATTAAACCTTCTAATATGATATGGGGTGGCGAACATACCATACGGTTGAACCATATACGTTAGGGTTTAATGATTTGCATGGTAGTGGAGACCATCATTTTGAAATGATATCAAACTATGGAAAATTGGGTTTTTGGTTATGATAATGGAAACCAGCTCGTGCAATTAATGCCCCTTGGTTTTCGTGGCAGCCCAAGCTTAGGGATTGTCACACAATGGACTTGTCATTCACTTGGTTGTTAGGCGCTTTCATCTTGGCTCTACACAGGGAAAATGGAGGCAACCTCCAGACATCAAAGTATGATTCGTTCTAGGTTTTTATGTCTGCAAATCATTTTGTTTTATGCCTCTCACCATTGCCATACTTCTCACTTCTAGTTTCGCTTGGTGTTTGCAGGTGCCAAAGTATGGTGAAGAGTAGCGTGGCTCAATCTATGTTGTTGGATTGACTGTGGAGCCAAGGTGCAAGTTAAGCCTTGCCAACACGCCTACACTTATTGTCTCTTAGCCTATCTGCGTTTTGTTTTGTCGTTTGGTTTGGGGCTTCTTTATGAGGTTTTGAATTTGCCTTCGGGCTGGTGATGAACAGACTTGGGTTTTGTCAATACTTTTAGGCTTTTAAGACATGGAGTGAATCTGTGCATAAGTTATGTTGATTTGTAAATCGTTATTTTGGATTTGGGCTTTTAAGCCATTGGATGCACCATTTCTTGCAATGGTGCCATACCCCATTGGCATGCCTATGTAGACTTGGTTGCGATGATGGAATTACTGTGTAAATTATTTACTTAGTATTTTGGCATTCCTATGTAAATATATACTGCGTATATAAATGGACATTGGTTATTATGCATACTGTGCATGTGGATATATATTATGCTGCGTTATTGGTTTATTATGATGATTTATAGAATGGAATACGCCTTCATTATGGTCTGTGTGTTGAGTATTTATATTTGGATGTAAGTGTTAACGGATTTGGGTTGAGGCCTTGCCCTGAGTGGCATGATCCTTCCCCATAGTGGCTACGATTAATTTGAATTACTATTAATGGTTTCATTGGTTTAGATTATAATGTCGGTTGTGAAGGATCCAGGGCGATAACCCATGATGGCCTTCGTTGCTGTAGGAGAAAACATTGACAGTGCTCATTGGTTGTTTACGTAAATGTGTATTTTGGTTTAGCTGAGACCGTGACTTACTATGTAGAGGCAGAGATTTAAGTCTTACGACTTAGCTGTAGCTTAATGGTTTGTTATTAAGAAATATTGTAGTTATTATAGTATGTAGCCCGCATACGTTGTAGGTATAGCGTGGCCATAATTTAAATGTAAACGAAACCCTCAGGGTTCGACTTTGTTAGTGGTTTGATGTAATGATTTGTAAATTTGATATGGATGTGAATTGGGGCTGGAATTCCCACAGGATTTGATTCCTGGTCACCTTTCTAATTACTTTGTCTTTTAATACGTTTTCGATATGGTTTATACATGAAATGATTCCTGTGTTTGTTTATGGTGTTTAATTCGTTATATGGAATGGAATTCTTGTTATGTAATTGGTTAATTTTTATGCATATATGATATGGTTGTTTATTGAGGCCTATGACTTCAGTTTGTGAAGTCACAGGGTCTATTTCGTGACCTCGGTTTAAAATGGAAGAGCTCTCTAATTGTTTTTTATTGTTTAGTTGGTTAATTTATAAGCAATAGTTATGAGGGACCTCTAAAAGATTCATGCATGCAATTATGATACGGTTTAGTTAGGACTGTGTGTTATATATATGTGAACAGAGATTTGATCTTGGATCAAATGGATAGTCACAATGCTTACTCTGTTCATTTATTTATGATGATGTATTTTTAAATGGAATGTTTTACTATTTAGTTTGTATTTAATGAGACAGACCTTGAAAGGTCTTTAATGGTTTATTATCTCTATTTAGTGTAAAACATTCAATTTGTACTTTATTTTATATTTAATGTAATTAGTAGATTAGCTTGTAACACTATTTATATAACTGTTTTTACACACACACACACACACACACACACACACACACACACACACACATATATACAACCTTTACTTCTAAACTAGTCTTTAATTAAATCTAAAGCAAGCGTTTGCTGACAAATGAAATATGTCAGCAGAGTAATAAAGCCTAAATAACGATTTTATAATAGTTGAAAATAAAACCTAGTTTACAGTAAACACAGTCTAAGTATTGAAATAATACAGAGGCAAACTTATATGTACAAACCCTCATAAATACAACATAAAATATAATTTGCAGCCTAAAGTTAATATTTAGAAATGCAAACCCTATATGATTTTAATTGGGAAATCAAACACATAGGGTTAGGAAATGCATTGTAATTATTTACCTAGCATATCTAGCATTTAATTTATAAGAATAGAATATAGATTCTAGGGCTTCATATATGTAACTTGAATCTCTGTTAATGGCTGAACCTACACACTCAAATAACTAGCATTAACAATTCAAGATAGACTTGACCTCTATTTTTGATGACCAAATCACGAGGGAACTACCACATTCCACCCAACCATGACCCAGAACCATTCCTAGTTTTAGTCCGGATCCCCCTGACCTTGACTCCAACATGCAAGTAGCTTAGAGATCCTAAGGTAGGGTTTCCTATCTGGTATATCAGATCTGGATCAATTCTCCTTTTTCCTTCCAGGAAAATGTTCTCCAATAATTACTTGAGAGAAAAACAGGCAAAAAATGACTCCTCTAATGATAGATCAAAACCCCAAGCCTTTCCTTGGCTTGAGTCTTTATAGTGAGATTTTCTAGTCAAAGGGACAGTTAAATCAAGAAACCTTGGTTTCTTGATTTAACCCTTTTCAATTACTTTGGGTATTTATTAATATTTTAACTTAGGATCTTTCTACTAGTTCCTAATTAGAATTTTTAGGTTTTGGACTATTTATTATATTTACATAATAAATAATAATTGGATGAATATTTTGTTTGTCTTTCATCATTAATATTATAATTATATTCAACTCTTTATACATACCATGTATAAAGTACAATATTATAACAATTGTTAACATTTGTCTTTGGGCATTATATACCATGATCCCTAGACTTAATGACACTTCTTCATTAAGGTGAAGTAGATAGATGGTTTAGGTCTTCTAGGCTAGGTAACTCTAAACATCCTTGCATGTTCTATTTCCCTCGTATAACTTGGTAGTTCTTCAGTACTTGATGAGAATACATAAATTTGAAATATGATTTAATCACTTAGAAATAAGTATGATGAGATCAACATTTTTTCTCGAGTCGTTTTCACTCAAAAATTTTTAAATTCTTTTGAGTAACTCCTAGCACTTACCAGAGCCCATACTCAACTCTTTAATAGGGAGTTACAATTCAGTGCAATTCTAGTGATCCTTGCTCAACACTAATGCTAGGATGTACTTGTACGATACACATAGGCATACAATGGACAAGGATCCAATGCTCTAGAGCTTATGCTCAACATCAACATGGAAGGATCCAGGGCTTATGCCCAACACTTCCAATTATATTTTCATGTGTTCCAAAGCTTCTCACTCAACACAAAGGTAAGCACTCATGTGCTCCAGAGCTTCTTGCTCAACACAAATCATCAATCACTCAAGTGCTTCAGAGCTTCCCACTCAACACAAATAATTAATAAATCAAGTGCTCTAGAGCTTCCTTCTCAACAAAAAACATCTCATCAAACATGTGCTTTAGGGTCAACACCCAACACAAACAAGCATATATATATATCAACAATAATTCACTTACGACCAATATATAAAACAAATCATCATGTTCATATGCAATGGGGTATTTCAACCTGATATAAAAATAAAAAATTAAGATAATCATCATAATCAATAGGCACATGCCTATAAGTGTTAGGTCCAAAATTCAGGATATTACATCCCTCCCTGCTTAGAACAACACCGTCCCTGGTGTTCTAGGGACTCAGAATGACATCATGAAACAAGGCAGGGTCAGACTTTCTCATGGTGGCTTCATTCTCCCAAGTAGCCTCATCAGCCTCAAAGTGATTCCATTGCATTTTCAACTGGACTACGGTGTGCTTCCGAAGCTGCACCTCTCTCTTGTCCAGTATAAGAGTAGGTTTAGGGGAAACTCCCCTTTAGGTTCCACCTGTAATAGGGACCAATAAACAACATGTTTAGTATCATAAACATATTTATTTAACAAATATGCATGGAAAACATTATGGACTCTTACATGCGCGGGTAACTTTGGTTGATATGCCACTGGCCCTTTCTTGGTGAGTATTTCAAAAGGTCCACAAAATCTAGGTGCTAACTTACCGCACCTACCCAAGCTCAACGAGCTTCGTTTGGGTTTTACTTTCAAGTAAACATGACCACCTATTTGAAAGGCCTTATCCTTTCTTTTCTGATCTGCATAAATTTTCTACCAGTCTTGTGCTTCTTTAAGGTTCACTTGGACCTTGGTAACCAACTATTCCAAGTCCATTAACAAATCAGGCCCTAACATGAGCTGATCCATTGGGCTATCCCAAGTAACTTGTGTTCTACACTTCCATCCATAGAGTACCTCAAAGGGACTCATCTTGGGGGAATTCTGATAACCATTGTTATACGCAAAATATGTGAGATGCAAGTAATCCTCCCACTTCATGGGGTTGTTCATGACATACATCCAAAGCATGCCCTCAACAATATGGTTTACTCTTTCTATCTGCCCATCTATATGTGGGTAATATGCAGTGCTAAAGTTCAATTGCGTCTCCAATCCGGAGAATAAATATCTCCAAAAGTTTTCTGTAAACTTAACATCTCGATCCGAGATAACTGCATTGGGTATCCCATGCAATCTAAATATCTCTTTCAAAAAGATATCAACAATGTCAACTACTTTGTAGGTTGACTTCATAGGAATGAAATGTGTTTCTTTCGACAACTTGTCGATGACCACAAAAATAGAATCATTTTGCTTCTTACTTTTCAGTAAATCGGTGATGAAATCCATACTAATGACCTCCCACTACCATTTTGGAATGGGTAACAGTTGTATAAATACTGTAGGATATTGATGCTCAACTTTGACTAGTTGACATTCCTGGCATTTCGCAATAAAAAATGTAATATCGGCATTTAACTTAGGCCAGAAAAAGTGTCTATTGATGGAAGATATCATCTTTTGATATCCCAGGTGCCCAGAGTAGGGTTCCCAATGAAATTTTGTGAGGATGTTGGACCAAAGGTCCCCTCTTTCTGGAACATACAGATGATCCCTGGACCATAGCTATCTGGATTCATTTACCTTGTATTCTTTTTTTGTTGAAACAACCTATCCTCCTAGACTTTGTTGAGGATTTCCACATAGAAGGGTCAACTCCGTTGGCCTCTCTAATCCTCTCATGCAAATCTACATCGGTTTGAATCAAATTCACCTCATATATCATATTATTTCATCGGCTCAAAGCATTGACATCCTTATTCTCTTTTCCTTTAATGTGCTTTAGCTCGAAATGGTACTCACTAAGGAAAGCCAACCACCTGGATTTCCTTACATTCAGATCTGGTTGATCAAATAAATACTTTAGAATCATTTTATCTTTCTTTAGAAGGAAATTCCTTCCCATGAGGTAGTGCCTCCACATCTTCAATGCATGGATGATGGCAGCTAACTCAAGATCATGCGTAGGGTAATTTTTCTCATTCTCTTTTAACTTTCGTGATTCATAACAGATCGTGTGATCATTCTGCAAGAGGACTCCTCCAAGTCCTTCTTTGCTTGCATCCGTGCAAATAATGAAATCCCCATCGGGATCTACAATTCGTAACACTGGTGTGGTCATCAAAAGCTGCTTAAGCTTTTGAAAACTTTCTTCACACTTAGCGGTCCATAAGAACTTACTTTCTTTATTTTGCAAAGCGGTCATTGGGAAAGCGATTCTTGAGAAGTTTTCAATGAAATTTCGATAATATTTGGCTAATCCCAAAAAGGACCTAATGTGAGTGATACTAGTAGGGGTAGGCCAATCCTTTATGGATTTAATATTTTTTGGGTCCACAACTATCCCTGTCTTGGAGATAATGTGACCTAGATACTGTATTTGTGGTTTGTAAAAATCACATTTACTAAACTTAGCGTAAAGCTGGTGTTCTCTCAACACTTGTAGTACTACGCAAACGTGTTCTTCATGTTCTTCTTTATTCTTTGAATAAAATAGTATGCCATCTATAAATACCAATACGAACTTATCTAGATACCTACTGAATATGATGTTCATCATACACGTAAAGTTCATGGGTTCATTGGTCAACCCGAAAGGCATCACTACAAACTCATAGTGCCCATACCTTGTACAAAAAGAGGTTTTGTGAATATCCTCATCACAAATCCATACTTGATGGTACCCAAATCACAGGTCAGTCTTTCAAAATATTTTGGCTCCTCCCACGTGATTGAACAAGTCATCAATTCTAGGGAGTGGATAACGGTTCTTGATAGTAATTTTGTTTAACTGAGGGTAATCGATGCAAATCTACATCATATCATTCTTCTTCTTTACAAACAATATAGGTGCTCCCCAAGAAGACACATTGGTTTGGATATACCCTTTCTCTATCAATTTCTGTAGCTGCAGTTTGAGTTCCACCAACTCAGGTGCACTCATGCGGTAAGGGGCTTTGGAAGCTAGAACTAATCCAGGGGTCACTTCGATCGAAAAGTCTAAATCATGTTTCAGAGGTAATTCAGGGATTTTCTTGGGAAACACATACGTGAATTCTTCAAGAACGGGTAAGTCTTCTATGCGTTGATATCTATCAGACTCTATGTCTCAGATGTTCACTACAAACAAATTGTAGCCTTCCTTAACACATTTCTTTGCTTGTGAGTAAAATATTTGTCTTACATAAACTTTCTTTGGAATACCCTGAACCTTCACTTGGTTCCCTAGGCTATCAGTACACAAGATAGACTTATGCAAATAATCGAGCATGACATGGTGTTGTTTGTTGGGCACCGTTTTGACCTCTTTTTGCCACTTATATATCTTTCATTTCCCTTCATAAAACCTCCATTTTGATTAGAAAAGCTTTAAAGATCACCCATGAACCTTGGTTAAGAGGTATAATGTCATTACTTTCTAATAAATTGAGTTTTAAGACTTTTTAAGCATTTTAACTAAGATTTTTTTTACTTAGATTACGGGATGTACTAACTTCCCATATTATCTCCAAGATTGAGCATTTGTAGGACAGCTAGGCGGGAACTGGAAGATAGAGGAAATATCCTCAGTGTCCAAGCATGGATGAACATTCAACGGATCAATGATGTGGCCTTTACAGATGTCAAGTCAACCTCAGTCAAAGGCGGCCACCTGTGCTCCCGTTCAACACAAAAGAAGGGGCAGTTTTGATTTTGTTGAGTTTCACGATTCTGATGAGGATCTCAATGGCTATGCTCATTAATTAGTTTAGAGGATTGTAGCATTTCCAGTTTTCTTTCGAATTTGTATAAATATTTCACAAAACAATGAAGAACCATCACGATTTTGGGAAGAACGCATATTGCTTCTGAACTGCGTGGTTTTGCTGTGTAATTGATTTATGGTGAATACATTTAGAGTTTCAGTTCTGTAGATCTTCAATTGGTGTGTGAAAAAAGCTTTGGAGGGCCCCCATCGTTGAGTTTACACACTCTTTTACTTGCCGGTATAGCGATTTGGGTGATTGCAGTGATTTCATTTGATGCAGGCTATTTAAATCGTGCTATTGGTATGTGTTAATCCCTCTAGTTTCTAGTTTATTGTTGCAGAATGAATTCAGTTAGCTTTTAATCGATTTCATAAAAATCTCTGTTATCTTGTTTAATGGTTCAAGCTGCTATTCCATCATGTTGTGTATCACTTGCATTATTTGATAAACTCTGTTCTTTTACTGGTTAAATACTGAAGGAATTGATGGTTCAGAACACGACTTTTGTATACTATATATTGTTGTTTATTCAATGGTGAAGCGATAAAGAACAATTATAAATTATGAACAATTTCTTGTAAAATAATTTAATGGTTAACTGTTCACTCAGTGCTGGAAGATTAGGCAGAACCTTGTAGTCTGTATGTTAGAGTTAAAGTTATTGTTTAATTGTTTTTTTTTCTCATTTCTTTCACCAATAGACTGCTTTCATAACTAGAATGTTGTGTACTTGAAAAGGAACAAATGAAGTTATCCCTGTAAAAGGATTTTTGTATCTTTAAGTTACAATATTTTTCATCTGTCAGTAGGTTCAATTCACAGATAATTAAATTTTCTAAACAAGTCTAGCTCTAAGTCCTAAAACTTGGATGTGCCTCAAAGCTTACTGACCTGGATTGATTTAAATTTAAGGTCTGGTTTACATTGGTAGATCAGAGCCCAACATTTTGGCACCGTTGCCGGGGAGGCATTGTAGAAGAAGGATTAGGAACTTTAGTTTTTTGATAAAAACAAAAATTTCAAACAAAAACACAGAATAGATTTTACTTTTATGTCAAGACTAAGAGATGAGAAAGGAAGATTTCTTAAAAAACCCCCAAAAACAGAAGTAACAGGAGCTTCTCTTCCAAAAGGATTCATCTCAATAGTTGGTAGTTCTAAAATGTCTAACGAAGAAACATCAAAAGGCCCAACTGCAGAACAGAGAAGGGAGTATGAGAGGATGTTAGAAATAGAAAACAAACGAAGACAAGAGAGAAGAGAACAAGAGAGGAGACATGAAGAAGAAAGGAGACATGACAGAGAAGAAGAAAGGGGACATGAGAGAGATGAAAAGATAGAAGAAGATCAGGAAGCCACCTTCAAATTTCCCATCCTGGATACTAGTATTATCTTAGGGGAAGATGTAAAAATGAAGAACATTCCACCCTCTGTTTTACCAAACTTCTATGGCATGACTTCTGAAGACCCTGACTCTTTCCTATTCAAGTTTGATATCTTGTGCCGAACTTATGGATACACTGATGACACCCATAAGCTTCATCTTTTCCCTGCTACCCTTAAAGTAGCTGCTTTAAAATGGTTCATGGGATTAGGAGAGCATTCTATTACTAGCTGGGATGAGATGAGGAAGACATTTCTTCGAAAATATCAGGCATATTGCAGATCGAAGGATCCAAAGGATGACATTTTTGGAATGACTCAACAGGAAGATGAGAGCTTGGAGGAGTATTTGGAAATATTTTCATATAACCTACAGAAATCTAAATAGAATTCTTTAACACCAGAGATGATTAGAACAATATTTCTGAAGGGAATAAAAGAAGAGCATTTAGATATTTTGAATGTTATGGGCAAAGGTGACATTTCTTACCTTCCTTTTGATGAGATACAAGATTTATGTCAGAAATATTCGAGAGGGAAGGCTAGAATTGGAAAAAGGGACATCATTACCAAAGTAAACAAGTCTGCAAACAGTGGTATTTCTAGAGCTGAGCTTGGAAATCTGCTAGAGGATTTCAAGACTGATTTATTGAGCACATTAGGCACACAGGTCGAAGTAGCAAAAACCAAGAAAATACAAGAACAACAGGACCATCAAGATAAAGCTTTGTCTATCTTTTGTCCTAAGTGTAGAAATAAACATCCGCTCAAAGAATGTCCTTTAAATGTTGTTGAAATTTGTGGTTTATGTACTTTTAATCATAAAACTGATGACTGCCCTATATTGAAAGAGTTGTAGGAAGCTCGAATGGAGGAGAACCAAAGCATGGAGTCTCTCTACTTCATGGGACAACGAAGACCTTGGCAGCCACGATTTTCAGGTATGTCTCAGGACCCTATGCATCCATTTCATACAAATTATCAAACTCCTATTCAGAACTCTTGGAATGCACCCATGCCCTGGAAAACTTGGTCCCCTCCATTAGCCCAATCTGCTCCAAATTGGAGAGGTTATGCCCATGGTAACCAGACATACCAGCAAGCCTATTTGCATCCCTATCAACAACCTTCAGCCTATCCCCAATACCAGCAGCAACAAGTCCAAGCTCCTTCTTATCAAGCCCCATCTTACCAAGTCCCACCTTTCCAACAACCCAATATGGTTCCTCAATTGGGTCCACCACCTCAACAACTTCAATTGCCATCCAATCAACCTCCACCTCGGCCTACTCAACTACCAGCTCAGCCAATTCCAAATCCAAACAATAAAACAGACAGACCTATGTATAATGTTGATGATGGAATGAAACTTCCCTATTCAGTTCTTCCACTGCAAAATATCAATTTAAGATCTGGGAAAACCTTACAAAAAGAATCTCCTGTTATCCTAGAAGAACAAACAGAAAATGAGAAAAATCCAAAAAATTTAAATACAGAAAAATATCAGTCAGAAGATCAGAGTCAAAAAGGAAAAACCTTAGTATCATATGAACCTCCTTTCCCAGAAAGGTTGGTCAAAGAAAAAACTTCAATTTTCTTACCTGATTTTGATGTTTTGAATGAGTTAAAAAATGCATATGTCAAAATTCCTTTACTGCAGGCTATAAAGGATATTCCAATTTACACTAAAGCGGTTAAGGAATTATGTCTTAATAAGAGGAAGAAGGATCCATCAAAAATTCATGTGATAGGCAATCTAGCAGGACTAATGTCTAACACTGTTTTCATTGAAAAGTATATGGATCCTGGGATTCCAATGGTTACAATTACTATTAATAATTTTTCAATTCCAAAAACATTGATCGATTTAGGTGCTTCCATTAATGTTATGACACTTGAGACAATGGAATACCTTCACTTAACGAATCTCAGACCAACCACAACAGTCTTAGAATCAGCTAATAGGTCTAAAATCACACCTGAAGGGGTCTTAGAAGATATTACTGTTTCTTTAGACTCCTAGGAATATCCTGTTGATTTTATAGTGCTTCAGCCAAAATCTAACCTAGGAGGTCACCCTTTGATTCTTGGCAGACCATGGCTGGCAACAGCAGATGCCTTCATAGGGTGTAGGTCAGGTAGCATGCTTATTTCACATGGGACAGAAAGAAAACAAATTACACTCTACCCTTTTTCCCAAAGGCCTTCTACATTAGATCAGCTGTCATGGATTAATGAGACTAAGGAACAAGAAGAAGAAGTGATTCATCCTATCCTGAGTATCAACCAGTTCTATGACTTTCAGGAAGCAGATAATGAGGATTTGTTAGACTATTTTATTGCTGAACCTGATATTTCTGAAGAATTAAGAGACATGCAATATGCTGCAGCAAATCAAGTTTTGGGTTATAATTTTCAGGAAAATTGCACAATACATTCTCTAGCATTGGCACTTCATGATATTCTCAATGTTCATTCAATTACAGATACTCAAAGTAAGACAATTGAAATCAGTCCAGGTAAAAGTTTGAATATAAGTGCACATCTTACTACATCGCAAGAAAAACAATTGATTAATTTACTGAATAAACATTCACATGCATTTGCTTGGGAGTACACTGATATGCCTGGTATTCATCGTGAGACATGCACTCATCACATTTACATAGATGATAAAATCAGGCCTCTTAGACAACCACAACGCAGAATGAACCCTATATTAAAAGAAATAGTCAAGGAAGAGCTGCAAAAGTTGTTAAAAGTAGGGTTTATCTACCCCATTTCCGATAGCTAGTGGGTTTCCCCCTTGGTTTTTGTCCCTAAAAATAATGGTAAATGGTGCATATGTGTGGATTACAGGGAATTAAATAAGGCTACATTAAAAGACTATTTTCCATTGCCTTTCATTGATCATGTGTTGGATACTCTAGCTGGCAAAGAATACTTTTCATTTTTAGATGGTTTTAGTGGGTATAATCAGATTAGTATTGCAAAAGAGGACCAAGAAAAAACCACCTTTACATGTCCTTGGGGCACCTATGCCTATAAGGTTTTACCTTTTGGCTTATGTAATGCCCCAGCTACCTTTCAGAGGGCAGTCCTGGCCATGTTTGCAGATTTGATTCATGAGTGTGTTGAAGTTTAAATGGATGATTTTTCTGTGTATGGAAATAACTTTGAAGATTCCTTGGCAAACCTGGAGAAAATTCTAAAAAGATGTATTGACTCAAACCTTTCCCTCAGTAATGAAAAATGTTTTATGATGATGACTGAAGGGATAGTTTTAGGACACCACATTTCTGCATCTGGAATAAAAGTCGATCCTGATAAAATTCAAATTATTGAAAATTTATCTGAACCAGCAACTCAAATAGATGTAAGAAGATTTTTAGGGTATGCAGGCTATTATCATCGGTTTATTGCAAATTTCAGTAAGATAGCTCTGCCATTTTTCAAATTGCTTTCTAAAGATGTGAATTTTAATTGGGATACCGATTGTCAATCTGCCTTTCAGAGACTTAAGGAGAAGCTCTGAACTGCACCCATTTTAAGGGGACCAAATTGGGCATTACCTTTTCATATTTATACTGATGCCTCTGCTACTGCAATAGGGGCCTCAATGGGAAAAAAAGAACATACTTTGACTTATGCAATCTATTTTATAAGTAAAAATATGACACCTGCAGAGTTAAACTATACAGTCACTGAAAAGGAAATGTTGGCGGTGGTTCATGCTGTAAATAAGTTCCCTCATTACATAACTGGTTATGAAATTTTTGTGCATACAGATCATTCAGCCTTACGATATTTAATGAACAAGTCTATCACTAATGGTCGGATTACTAGATGGTTTTTATTAATGCAGGAATTCAACATCACTGTTCTAGATCGGCCTGGACAAGAAAACCAAGTGGCAGACTTCCTGTCTCGTTTACACAATACTGGTGAGGTTGTTCCTGTTTCAGATAGTTTTCCTAATGAACACTTGTTTGCAATTTATGTTATCACTCCATGGTATGATGACATTGCCAATTACTTATCAACAGGACAATTACCACCATCTATGACCTCTAAAGAAAGAAAAAGATTATTAAATAGAGTGCTAGGCATATATGGGTTAATGGTGATCTCTTTTATACAGGATATGACCTAATTATAAGAAGATGTGTACGATAGGATGAAATCTTAGATATTTTAAAAGCATGTCATGACGAACCGTGTGGTGGTCATTTTGCAGATAAAAGGACAGCATACAAGATACTCAATCTGGGGTATTATTGGCCTACTATTTTCAAAGATGCTAAGAGGTATGTTAGAAGTTGTGATACTTGTCAATGGATGGGACGGCCAGTCTGGTCTGATGAAATGCCACTCCATCCCAAAATCCTCATTGAACGATTTGAAAAGTGGGCCCTTGACTTCATTGGTCCAATTAATCCACCATCACAATAAAAGAAGTACATTCTGGTCTGTACGGACTATGTTACTAAGTGGGTAGAGGCCAAGCCTTTACCGAGAGCCACAGAGCATACTGTGGTAAAATTTCTTTTTGAGGAAATCTTTGTCCGGTTTTGGGTACCTAGGGAAATTGTAACTGATCAAGGTGCCCAATTTACTTCCAAATTAGTGCAAGAGATTGCATAAAAATACAAGATAAAGCACAGAAAGTCTACCCCATATCATCCACAGGCTAATGGACAAGTGGAATCTACAAAAAAGACCCTAGAAGGCATCATCACCAAAACTGTTCAAATGCATAGGAAGGATTGGTCAACAAAGCTTACTGAAGCTTTATGGGCATATCGGATCACTTGGAAAAATAGTACTGGTTTTTCTCCTTACCAGCTTGTCTACGGTAAGCAAGTCCTCCTCCCTATAGAGTTTCAAATTCATACATTCAATTTGGCAACAGATTTGGGCATGGATCTTTCTGAGGCTCAGCAAGAAAGAATACTACAGTTGAACCAGCTAGATGAGATGAGACAGGCTGCCATAGAACACAATATTCTGATACAATAGCAGAGAGCTCAATGGCATGACAAATTTATCAAAAAGAAGCAATTTCATATTGGTGACTGGGCACTATTGTTTGACTCAAAGTTTAAAGATTTTAAAGAAAAATTCACAACTCATTGGCTTGGTCCATATGAGATTGTTGAAGTATATGACAATGGTTCAGTTAAACTTCAAACCATAGATGATGAAGCACGTACATTTGTGGTCAATGGCCATCGGCTCAAGCTGTACAACAAACTTATTGATAAGGCAGATTTCATAGAACAAATTTCACAGCAAAAGGAAATGCAAGTGCTGGATAGACACATCGGTGTTTTTCCTTCACCTGCTCCTTAGCTGATCTGATAGAGCAAGCAAATAGAACAAAAAGAAAACAAGAAAAAAATAAATAAATAAATAAAAATAATAATAAAAACAAGAAAAAAAGAAGTTTAGTTATGAAAACCAGTTCGCTGGCACAATATAAACTTGAATTTTCTGTGGAAAACCAGGCTTTCCTGGCCATTGAAAATTCACAAAAAAAAAAAAAAAATTCCAATTTCCTGTTTCTTTACATAGTTTTGTTTTCCAAATAATGAAGATCTTCTTTGACTTGAGGACAAGTCAAAAGCTAGGTCTGTGAGGAGGGTAAGCATTTTCATACTTCTTTAGAACCCTCCAAGTCTTTACCATATGCAGAGGATTGTGATTTTTCATATGTAGAAGGGACCTGATTACCAGCAATACAAGAGATTTTCATATGCAGAAGGGACCTGACTTCTAGTAAGGCAGAAGAGATCTACCTGAATTTCAGTGAAGCTGAAGGAATCTGAGATAACAACAGACAGAAGACATCAGAAGGACAATCATAATACAAACCAACTTCATCCAGCAGCACACTCATCACATAGAGACATCCAGCAAAGTCTGTAAGAATTTATAGTTTTATGTTTTAAAAAGTTTCAGAACTCTTTGTTTTTAAGTGATGACATGTTACCGATTATTGTAAAGCTTGACTGCCTATATTTTCCATTATTCTGATAGTCTCTGCCAATACTCTACTTACCTTCCATTAGTCTCTTCCAGCACTTCATTTTTCCACCCTAGAAGTCAAGATGGTTGTCAGGATCAAACCCAAGGGAAATCGTAAATGGTCAAAATCTATGCTGCATTCTACAGGATACATACTGCACTCTACAGGCAGAGTTTTATTCTTGGTTTAAAGACAAACAGGGTCTCATTCTCAGCAATAAGTGAAATATTTAGACATAAAGGAATTCCAAAAAGTTTCTTTTATATATATTTAGTGCATCAAGCATTAGATAATATATAAGGAAGAAAACAAGGTCATATATATATCTTCAGTGCATCTTTTAAAAAGGAAAAAGGTTTATTTTAAAAGAAAATCCTTCTTATTACACCCTGTACATTGAAACATTGGGTATACAACAAACTGAAGTATATACTACAGCTCGTGCAATAAACTTTGGGCATATAAAGGATTATAAATAAATAAAATTACCTTTCATTTTCATGACTAATTGAATGAAGAAGCACGTTTTTGAAATGATGAAGGAAAACGTGGAATGATGCCCCACGATAGCATGTAAGTAAAACTCGATTTCTGCATTATATATTGATAAAATATGAGACCAAGACTTGGTCATTTTCTTTGAGGCCGAGTCCAATTGTTGCTCTTGCAAAATCGGCTGCTGTGTGAAGATATTTGACAGTGAGAAGGGGCCGTGAGCTACAGGAAGTGTGAATACATTATTTGCTAAAGAAATCACATAGGAAGAAAGGCCGTGAGGTACAGGAAGTGTGGATACACCATTTTCTGAAGAGATCACGCAGGAAGAAAGACAGTCAGCGAGAGGGAAGCTGTGAATATACCAATCACTGTGGAAATCGAGCAGGAGGAACTAAAAACGGTTGCACTAGAGAAGAGGTAAGATTTAAACCCTTTTCTTGTTGAATACTCTGCTCATACCAACAGAAATTTCACCAATTACAGAGTATTGTTGAGGAGATAGTAATACAAAGACAGAGTTAAAGGTTGAAAGGTTCCTGTTTTCCTTTTAAATCCAAAATGTCATCTAGATTGGAACCAGCAACATTTAATCCCAATGATATTCATGAGAGTTTCCTTGAGATATTTGAAAATAAGCAGTGGGTAAATTTCTTTGGAAAATTTAATGGGCATAATGAGCAAGCTAGTTTAGCTTTTGCTGAAGCCTTTGATGGAGAAAGAGTTAGAGTGGGGAACTTTCATTTTAGAATGTCAGAAGACATCCTAGCTCAAGTTACTAGTCTGCCACAGCAAGGAGAAAGGTTTTTCAAGACTAAACAGTTTAAAGAGAAAGCATGGATGCCATTTTTGTGCAGGTCAAGAGCAGGGTCAGTCACTTGGAAAAAAAGGATACCAAGAAGCTAGCTAGTTCATCCATGGGATGAAATAGTTTACATCATTCAGAAATTTATTACTTGTGAAGGCAGATTCAGCATTGTTTACCTTTATCACATCAAGCTGCTGCAACATTTAAACGGTGAATGTGAGATCAATATGCCTTATTTCTTGCTACAGAGTTTAACTAAGATGGCCAAAGCTATCCAAAGGCGCCCAAAAGACAAGATGACAAGCCTTTTTCACTATGGGCTTATTAAAATCATCATCCAGCATGAGCTACAAAGGCAAAATTTGACAGGGTCAGGATTTCTAGTTCATAATCAGTTTGAAGAGCAGGAAGAATTACTTGAAGAAGGTCTCAAACAATATGGATTGTTGATGATCACATACCCTGAGGAAACAAGCTCAAAACCACCAAAGAGGAGGAAGAAAAAGAAAGAGATATTGCTGATTACTGATGATGAAGACAACTCAGAGGCAACAAGCCCAAAATAGCCTCAGAGAAGGATGCAAACTAGAAGCGTGAAGAAGAAAGAAAAACAGTATAAAAAACAAGATCAGATCTTCACCACCTACCAGATAAAGCCAAGAAAGTATAAGCAAGCTCAAAGCCAATCAGCATTAGAATATGAGGAACAAATGCAAGCCTTGGAGAGTCAAGAAGAAGATCCAGCAGCTGAAAAAGGACAAGATATCCAAGATCCTGATGAGGTGATCAAGTAGACAAAGAGGATCAACCTCTTCTTAGACCAGCAAGAGAAGGAAAAAGAAAAGCATCTAGGACAGGAATTACCCAAAGGTTCAAGTTCTCTTTTCTCAAAGCAGCAAGCTATGGAAGAGGAAAAAGAATATTCAGCACAAGAGTATGGAGAATTGGGGATGTATGCAAATTCTGAGCAGCTTCCAATAAAAATAAAGAAAAAGAAGGATTCTAAAAACAATAAAGAGATTAAGAGACTGAAATTTGAAATAAAGGAACTTGAACAAAAGAATGAGAAGTTAAGAGAAGTCAATTGGAAGCTGAAGGTTCAGAGGACATGCATCACTAAACAAGCATATAGATAGTATAAGCAAAGGAAGGTTTATAAGGCTAAGTATGAGAGATTGAAGGTCCTATATGCATCTCTGGCATCAACAGATGCATCATCACAGACAGAAGACTAGAATCAAGATGATCAGCAGTAAAATTTTGGTTTTGAACAGGGTCAACCATTTTTGGCATGGGGACATGCAACAGTTTCCTCTTGGGGGAGATGTTGGGCACCATTTTGACCTCTTTTTGCCACTTATATATCTTTTATTTCCCTTCATAAAACCTCCATTTTTATTAGAAAAGATTTAAATATCACCCATGAACCTTGGTTAAGAGGTATAATGTCATTACTTTCTAATAAATTGAGTTTTAATACTTTTTAAGCATTTTAACTAAGACTTTTTTTACTTAGATTACGGGATGTACTAACTTCCCGTATTATCTCCAAGATTGAGCATTTGCAGGACAGCTAGGAGGGAACTGGAAGATAGAGGAAATATCCTCAGTGTCCAAGCATGGATGAACATTCAACGGATCAGTGATGTGGCCTTTACAGATGTCAAGTCAACCTCAGTCAAAGGCGGCCACTTGTGCTCCCGTTCAACACAAAAGAAGGGGAAGTTTTGATTTTGTTGAGTTTCACGATTCTGATGAGAATCTCGATGGCTATGCTCATTAATTAGTTTACAGGATTGTAGCATTTCCAGTTTTCTTTCGAATTTGTATAAATATCTCACAAAACAATGAAGAACCATCATGATTTTGGGAAGAACGCATATTGCTTCTGAGCTGCATGGTTTTGCTGTGTAATTGATTTATGGTGAATACATTTAGAGTTTCAGTTCTATAAATATTCAATTGGTGTGTGAACAAAGCTTTGGAGGTCCCCCATCGTTGAGTTTACACACTCTTTTACTTGCCGGTGTAGCGATTTGGGTGATTGCAGCGATTTCATTTGATGCAGGCTATTTAAATCATGCTATTGGTATGTGTTAATCCCTATAGTTTCTAGTTTATTGTTGCAGAACGAATTCTGTTAGCTTTTAATCGATTTCATAAAAAGCTCTGTTATCTTGTTTAATGGTTCAAGCTGCTATTCCATCATGCTGTGTATCACTTGCATTATTTGATAAACTCTGTTCTTTTACTGGTTAAATACTGAAGGCATTGATGGTTCAGACCACGACTTCTGTATACTATATATTGTTGTTTATTCAATGGTGAAGCGATAAAGAACAATTATAAATTATGAACAATTTCTTGTAAAAGAATTTAATGGTTAACTATTCACTCAGCGTTGGAAGATTAGTCAGAACCTTGTAGTCTGTATGTTAGAGTTAAAGTTATTGTTTAATTGTTTTTTTTATCTCAGTTCTTTCACCAATAGATTGCTTTCATAACTAGAATGCTGTGTACTTGAAAAGGAGCAAATGAAGTTATCCCTGTAAAAGGATTTTTGTATCTTTAAGTTACATTATTTTTCATCTGTCAGTAGGTTCAATTCACAGATAATTAAATTTTCTAAACAAGTCTAGCTCTAAGTCCTAAAACTTGGATGTGCCTCGAAGCTTACTGACCCGGATTGATTTAAATTTAAGGTCTGATTTACATTGGTAGATCAGAGCCCAACATTGTTCTAGCCATTCCATGCTGATAAGTACATCATACGATCCTAAAGATAGGATGTTCAGGTTTAATTTCCTATTAAAACCATTCAGGTTTACCTCACATTCTTTAACAATTTCCAAATTTTTTTGTTTTGTACCTGTGGCTAACTAAACCAGCCAAGGTTTATCATGTTTTACTTTTCCTATTTTCCATTCATCCGCGATTTTAGGTGAAACATAGCTCTGGCAAGCACCAGGATCAATAATTATTGAAATACGTGTGTTCATGATCTTACCTTCTATCTCAACCATTGTATATTGATGATATTCCTGTCGGCCATCCAATGCTGCATAGATCTGTGTTTTTCCAGCTATGTCCTCAATAGTTGGTTCTTCTTGTAAGTTATGCAAGACCCCACCAGTCATGTTCTTACAATCTTGGGCATAATGAGGCCTGCTGCATTTCCATTAGTTGATCTGTAGTGGGGTAACATTGGCTCCACTTGCTACTGGATTGTTAACATTAGCAGTTAGTACATAAGGATTCCTACTAGATTTATTAAAGTTCTTGTTCACTTGAAAGTTATTATTCTTCTTTCTGTATGTCTGTGGGTTGGACCCAGGTTTGCGGTTATCAGAGAATTTCTTAGACTTGTCTCGTTTTAGGTTCATGTTCTCCTGCCTTAGTTGTCCATGCTCATAACAAAGCCTACCTTTATGCAGTGTGGTATCCAAGGTCTTAGGCATGTTGAATTCAATCCTGTCTTGAATATTGGGAGGAAGACATCCTAGGAATTGTTGGATCTTTACCTTTTCTTCTTTGATGTATGGTACATAATACAACAAATCTAGAAATTTGTTAATAAATGCGTCCATAGTTATGGATCCCATGCATAGTTTGTGAAACTCTTTCCCTTTCTTGTCTAAGAACCTTTTTCGACATATATTTCTCTTGGAAAAATTTTCAGAAGGTATCCCATTGTATTTCTATTAGCTCATCTTTCTTGGTGTGTTTTAAGTCTCTCCACCATCTTGTTGCCTTGCTATTCAAGTTATAGATGGAAAGACGAGCCTTCATCTCACTTGTGTAGTTATGAACCTGAAGTGTTTGCTCATGCCCAATAGCCACTCTTCAACCTTCTCCCCAGTTTTTAATTCACCTTCATAGGTCGGGGATCTTATTTTTCTAAGCTCCCCCTGAAGACTGTCATTTCTTCTTTGTTTCTTTCTTCGAGGATAAATAGAGTCATCATTGGAAGGACTCTGATAATCTCTTTCAGTGTTTCAAGGGTACTTTCTTATTTTCCTCCTTCTCTTGGGCTGCTAGCCCATTTATGGTAAGGTTCTCTTTTGGAACTATATGTGGACTGGGTAGGTTTACCCTGCGGGCTGCCTCCCGTCATATTTCTTAGTAATGCTTCATTTATAGCTTGCTGTTCTTTTATTTCGTTCAGATTGTCTTCTCTAAGACTTCACAATTCTTCTTGAAGAATGTGTTTAGCCTTCAAAATATTAGAACTCATCTCCACCACTAGTTCTCCTTCTTGGGTGGGGGTGTTCATCCTTCCTTGTGCCTGTTATCTTCGTCAGTGTTCAAAAAATGAACTATTTAGTAAATGTTTTCTAAAATTTCAAAGATTTTAAATAAATTTCCTGTTAGTAAACAAATTAATATCATACTTTATTTTCCTTGCAGTAAATTCTTGGTGCACCCATAGGTCTCTTAGTATTGAAACTGGGCTCTGATACCACTTGTAATGTCCCCAAAAATCGAAAATAAATTTTTTATTAGGCTAGTAAATACTACCTATATGAAAAATTATTTCACTTGAGGAAATATATCGTACACTACATGTACCATTTTTTACTCATAAGATTTTCTTACATTATGTTCTTTTACTTTCAGTCATTAGTATTAATGCATTTTACTCACAATGTCTTACTGCTATTCACTGCTTAGTTCACATGGTTATACATTTGTCGCGTATGTGGCGTTACTTGATTTAAATGCTTCGTCCTTTCTGCATAGCCTTACTTGTTATTTATAAAGTCCTAACATAACTTTGTTTGTGGAAACAAAGTGGGCAAAGTTGCGGGACTCGTCCTCCCATGACGGTTTGAGAGGTAAAGGTGTTTACTTGTTTGCAGGATTACTTAGTTATTTGAACTAAGGCATCTCTTTTATTTCACATGCATATCATAGTTTGCGACGGAGTCTTATTTAAAGAGAATTGGATATCTTTATCGTACTAGACCTACTGCTTGACGGTAAGGTTTCTTACCGACTCAGATTTATAACATGGTAAGTGCTATTTTCGTTAATTTAGCTATCATAGCTAAATTTCATAGGTACTACTTACACTTGATTATGGTTTATATTTCGTCATTTACATCTTAGTATATTTACATTCTATGTTTATTTTATAAGAATTATCAACATATCCTATGTTTTCTTATTTGTAGGTTATAACACATATTTCATTAAATTTGTAATTATTTAGTGGATCTAGAATTTAGAACTTCTGCTAGATTGAGTTCTTTCAAAATGAGGAAAGTCATAGACTTTGAATCCTTACATAATGTCTAGTAATATTATTTATAGTTTGTATTTAATGTTAAGTTGATTAAATTATTTTATGGCATAATACCAACATTGTATTTGTTACTACAACAATTAGAAATATTGTCGTAGTAATTATCTGTGTCTTTGTTGAGTATGTTGTTTTATTTTTGGAAGTTCGCACTACTTATAATCAAAATAGGAAAATATTTTATGACTTTAAAGTCTAAGTTTTACCCTTGTAATGATTAAAACAAATTATGAATTAAAATAGCAACATAATTTATTATTATTGTTGTTGGTAGTGGTAGTGGTAGTGTATTAAAAACTAAGTTGATGAATGTTTACTTTATGAATTATATATTAACGTGAGAAATTTATTACCTGTAAATTTATTTAATGATACTGATATTAGTAAAGCCTCCCTTATTGATTAATATTATTTATTTTAACAATCAAAATTAATTATGAACTAGAATAGCATTAGTGCAGTAGAGTTTGATTTTTTTAATATACAAGAGGAAAGGGGGAAAACCATCTTAACTAATTATTGCAAGTGTTCATTATTTCTTTATGAAGTATTTGAACAATGTGTTTAATTGAAAAGAGCATATTTTTATTGAAAATATAGATATCTTACAATATTTATATTATCAATAAGATTTAAATCATGTATTAATTTATGTTAGGGCGCAGAGGAATCGAACCACCATCGTCCTGCTTGGAATGCAGGTGCTCTTCCATTGAGCTAGCACCCTTTTCAACATGAGGGGAGAGGGACTGTGTTAACACCTGGATTACACATTTCTAATCCTCTGTGACAAAGCAAAATGATGTTTCATTCAGAGAGGAAGTCTAGAAGATGTTTTAAGGTTCATTATTGAATATGATTATGCACATTTGATATAGTGACATGTTGATTTTATGTAAAAAACAAATTGAATGGTGTTATATAATTCACATAAAGTACCATCACATGAATTAACATAGAATTTGAACCAAAATTTTCATATTAGTAAATAATATAAAATTCCTCAAAAAAAGGCTTGAAGAGAATATTTGATATACAACCAACATTTAAAAGTGTTTCTTCTTGTATATTAATAACTAGTTCAAAGAGAAAATTACATTCATGAATCATCTCCACATAATCTCCTTATATTCAGTCAAGCAAATCAATTACAACTTGTACACCACATTTATTTATCGTGGTCTTCCTGCAATCTTCTTTCTTTTGCATCCATGCCCAAACTATGGTATTAACTCGAATAGATCCAAGTCATGTGTCATCAAGGTTTGTTACCAAATATTGTTCTAAAATTTTCCTTTGTATTTCCCTGAACTAGGCTTCCATCAATCAACCTTTACATGAAGAGTCTCACTTTCATCATTCTGGAAGATATATGAGGTGGTTTTTTCCATCCAAATCGTCTCTTCTTCATCCTTAGTTCATGATCTAAATACCAACACCTTTACTTTCCCAAATTCAATCATAGGATTGAATCTTGGCTTTAGCTTGTTGCACCTGGGTCCAACATATACCAGTTCATCTGTCACATTATCAAATTCTCCATCCATAATACTTATATTACATGCAGTGCATTACGATCAACATTAAATCTCACATGGATTAAATTGTCTTTATGATGCAATGTATTTGATGATAATGTCTAACATGAATTAAAGCTAACATAATGTTATCACTTAATGATTGATTTTCTTGATTAAGTTATGTGAAATATTTTCAGTCCACAATGAATTTTTCATGGTTCCAATAACAAAAATGGGTGGAGTGTCCACTCAAAATGTTGGTCTGAAAAACGTTCACACAGTTTAATCCAGAAAATCAATCACAATGATGACAAACTGATAAAACCTGCATGCTCAAAATGTTAGTACTATATTTATTGAGTATAAGTTAATATACTAGTACAAAGTTGACACCACTTTAAACTCTACACGAGAAAATATAATTATGAATTTGAATGCAACATAGTAGTACAATTAAATTTATATCAACTATGATAACGAATAATAGGAAAAACTCACTTCAAACCTTATTGCAAGTGCCTTACATTTATTCACAAAGCAATTCTATAAGATATTTTAAGGTGCATTCGCATAAAGTATCATCACATGAATTAACATTGAAGTTGAACCAAAATTTTCATATATGTAGCGAATAATATAAAATTCCTCAAAAGGTAGCTTGAAGAGAATATTTGATATACTACAAACATTGACAACTTTTTCTTCATGTATATTAATTAGTCATTCAAAAAGAAAAATTACATTCATGAATCATCTCGACCTAATCTCCTTATATTTTCTCAAGCATATCAAGTACAGCTTCAGGATGAACATTTCTATAGCTAATCATAATGACAAAGAGAGTTTATGGAATTAAATTGTGTGTATTGAAATGTCCCTACGTTTCAAGCGGACACTCCACCAATCATCAAGGGAACAAAATGAAAATCTCAAAGTAGTATTGAAGAGAGTGAGCAAAAGCTAATAATAAATAAGGAAAGGATTTTGTACATGCATTAATGAATATAATTATGCACATTTGATATAGTGAGATGTTTTGTTGATCTAAAAGACAAATTGAAAAGTTAAAATTTGAATGGTATTATCTAATTCGCATAAAGTATCATCACATAAATTAACATTGAACTTGTAGTGAAATTTCTTATATGCAGTAAATAATATAAAATTCCTCAAAAAGTAGATTGAAGAGTATTTATTATAGTAAAAAAATTTAAAAATGTTTCTTCATGTATATTAAAAGTCATTCAAAAAGCAAAGTTACATTCATGTATCATCTCCACCTAATCTCCTTATATCCGCTCAAGCAGATCAAGTACAGCTTGTACACCACATTTATTTATCTTTGTCTTCTTGCAATCTTCTTTATTTGGCATCCATGCCCAAACTATGGTATTAATTGGAATAGATCCAAGTTTTGTGCCATCAGGATTTGGTACCCGATATTTTTCTAAAACTTTTCCCTTGTATTTCCCTGAGCTAGGCTGCCACCAATCAATCTTTACATGAAGGGTCTCACTGCCATCATCCTGGAAGATATTTGAGGTGGATTTTTCCATCCAAATCATCTCTCCTTCATCCTCATTTCCTGATCTAACAAGCAACATCTTTCCTTTCTCAACATCAATTCTAGGATCGAATGTTGGCTTTGGCTTGTTGCACTTGGGTCCAACATATACCAGTTCATCTATGACATTATCAAAATCCCCATCCATAATAATTGATATGGCATGGAGTGCATTACCATCAACGTTAACATTTTGCCTCGTCTTTGGCCAAAAATCATCATAAGAAGAATCACTTTCATCCAAGGGTGTATGGTCATTGTAGATTCCATATAATGCATCAAGAACTCTTTTCCAATAATCTAGTTTTTCATTCCATTCCTTTGTAACAAATGGTGAATTCTCATTGCCAATAGTCTCTTTCCACATTTTTATGTATGATGTTATTCCTTCATTTAGTTCTTTTAAATATGCATCATTGTCTTTGGGACGTAAGAAAGATGGCTTCCCTGTGGGCAATATAGGTCGGCCTTCATCATCTATATTCCACAACTCCACTGGTTCTGGCCACTCAATGTCTCTGATGGATTCTTTATGCCTCATAACTAGAACATCATTGAGTACAAGGAATTGGAAGTACTAGACATTAATATGTCCAACTAGTGCATTTTTCCCCTTCTTTATCTACCCATTAAGAAAACTTTTGAATTCATACACTTAGTCAATGAGTTTAGGTGGAAACACCCTTTTTTCTTCTATTGTGCGATATGTATCCATCATCTCAGGTAAAGAATATATATATTTACTTTTCAAGTTGGAAGACATTCTTCCGTAGGTTCCATCTATGTCTTCATGGGTGTGCCCCACAAGCAAGAACCCAACATCAATAGTGATGAAGACACCAAGTGCAGTTAATAGTGATAGAAACATGAAAACATAACGATTCTTATTATCACTAGCTGCATTGTCCAACTGTAACAAAAAATGTGGAGGAAGAGGTTTAAAATCAATATTTTGATTTGTTGAGCTTCCATTTAAAAATAGGAAAGCATCCTTGTACACTCTACATTTTGAGTAAATAGAGTTTTGAAGTAATGCATTTGAAAGCCTGTGTTTCTTGAACTTCCACTCTCATACAGAAAATCACTATACATATCAAGGTGTGGGTCTTCAAGGTCCCTCAAGCACTTTGCAATAGATTTAATGGTAAATTGTGATCCCATGTGTACAAATGGTAGGGAAAAATGACCAAAACCTCATGTTCTATGCCCATGTGTTAGCATACTTGTCAACGACAAACCCAAGTTTGTTCTTGCAACAGATTTTGATTTGACTATTAATCTTGGGGTTGAAGTCTTTGTTTTGTCCATTTTATCATGGATAATGCTCAAGTATTCCTTTGGATACCGCTCTGACATAATTATGTGGGCATAGTAGTAGTATCTTCCACACATAACAATCTTGTTATGTTTCTTCATTCTAGCTCGTGCCTTTTCTTCCAGCTCTTTTGTAGTCGATGTCTTCATCTGTGCTTTCAACACGATACATTCACTACATTTACTAAAGTTAGTGCTCTTTGAGAATGCCACATCTGGAAAATGAGTATTCCAAATATTGCTCATTGTTAGTTGTGATATTGATGGAAAATTTAGCTCTTGAAGAGCCTCGTTGATCTCTTTTAACAAAGAACTTTGGGTGTACGTTGATGGAAGCAATCTTAAAGGAGAAAGTGTTCCGTCTTCTTCAATTTGTCGTGTTTGGTTCGGTGAAAATTATGAATTATCCATTACAATTTTGTGCAATATTTCTATGGTTGCCACAGTATGTGCACGTGGTTTGCATTTGTTGGTGTTACCATGAATTCCTTTGACATGTCCTTGTTGGAAATTATGTTGGTAAGTATAGAAGGTGATTTGTGGAATATTATGTATCCTGTACCATGCTTTCTTACAAATAATATCTCCATTAAACCTCATGTCCTTTACTTTCCTAATAGTAGGAGGTAGGCCATGGCCATGGCTCTTTGACATGATTGTGTTGGAAAGGAGTGAATTCAAGACCAATTCCCTAATGTCATTTTTTTTAAAGAGTTTCATACCCCTTCTAGCATTTGCAAGGGCTTTCCTATCCACATGTTGAAGACAATCTTGTTTGCAACATTCATCCACTGCCAAAAGTCGGATTTCTTTCTCTTCATCTCTTTGTATTTGAAAGTTTCCAACTTTTTTTGTAGCCACAACTCGTTTAATCCTTTTATATGGCCTTGTTGTGTGCATAGAAATTGAGTGTGGGTCTTTTTCATTATAAAGATCATCATCCCATGTGTTTAAGGGACTTGTGTCCTCTATAAGATCCCATACCGCCATTTCCTTGGGTGCCTCCTTGAAATTTTCATTCATCCTTAAAATCTCACCTTCATTGTCCACCAACGTATTTATTGGCCATATAACCAAACAATGTATAAACTTGTCCCCAATCCTACATCTTTTACA
>LPNX011096498.1:27045-39342 GCA_001517045.1 Pseudotsuga menziesii | reverse complement strand
ATTCCTTTTCACCTAACATTTCACCCTCAACCATGTCATCCTCACGGACATTAACTATGATCCCTTTGGCAATGCGCATGCTTGTTCCTGTGCATTCATCTGTAAGAGAAACCTTTTTACATGTGAATGTAAGCCTATCTTGGGGAGTATTTACTGGATGATCATGACAATGAGGTTCCAAATCTGATTTTGGCCAAATCTCATAATATCCCAATGCACCCCCTAGTGTATTATCAAATCCCGTTGGATGTGGCAAAAGAGCATCATGTTTTAACACTTTCTCAATGTTAACCACTATGGATCCCTTTTTCACCATCCTGCCATGCACCTTATGACCAATCTATGTATTGAATATGGATCCTTCACCCACCTTCAATCCACATTGCAAAAGATCTACCTTGTCTCCAATAGAAAATGCGGAAGAGACATTTGCATCTACACAGCAAATTAAACAAACTTAGTATTTGCTCAAAAAAAACAAGCAATGTACTATAAAAAACACTTAACATGTGCTTCAAGATTTTAATTTACCTTTGTTATGCCTCAAATATATGATCTTCCATGGATGTAAGTCCCCTTCATCAACATCTTCCACAATCAAATGTGGTTCAATGACATCAATTATCAAAACCATAACATATCCTACATTAAGCCTTTGTCCACCATAATGAGTTGTAGTCTCTATAGATTCAACCCTTCCTAGTCCAACAACTTAACCATTAATTAGGAGGTCAACATAGTCTCCTCTTGTCAAAATTATATTTTCCATTGTAACTCCTCCCAATTTCTGTAACACATTTGAATTGTAGTTTGTAATTACGGTTAATCCATATGAAGTGTATGTTCAAAAAAGTAATATAGTTGCAATAATTCAAAACAATAGGATATCCCTTTTGTATGCCACGAAACATTGTTCCCCTACATCTTGTGCGCGCTAGAAAAAAGGAATTTACATATAATTTACACAAAATATATATGAAGAGATAACAATAAGAGATCCAAGAATTATTAGAGAATGATAGATATCAACTCCAATAAAACCACCAAATTCTTATTTGACTTTGGACATGGGATTTATATTATTGATGTATGTGTATGAATGTGCTGGAAATCTAGCTAGAGTTAGCTTCCGTTCTTAAAATGTTGCACATTGAATGAAAGTTAATGTGTGTTAGTTTTAATAATGTAGTTTTTCATCTAACAAAATCACATTGTCATCAATCACATTACACCATGATGGAAATCTCGCTGTCTTAGTTTTCATAATGTAGTTTTTCATCTAACAAAATCACATTGTCATCAATCACATTAAACCATGATGGAAATCTAGCTGTGTTAGTTTTCATAATGTAGTTTTTCATTTAACAAAATCACACTGTCATCAATCACATTACACCATGATGGAAATCTAGCTGTAGTTAGCTTTCATTCATAAAACATTACATGGTGACTAAAAGCTAATTTGTGTTAGTTTTAATATTGTAGTTTTCTATCTAACACAACCACATTGTTATCAAATACGTTACACCATAACGAAAATATAATGGAGTTAGCTTCCTTCTAATAGCATGGCATGGTAAGTGAAACCTAACATGCGATTGCTTTCATAAAGAAGTTTTCCATCTAACACAACTACATTGTCATCAATCATATTGTACTATGATGGAAATCTAGCTAGAGTTAATTTTCGTTCTTAAAACATTGCATGGTTAGTGAAAGCTAAAGTGTGTTACTTTTCATAAGGTATTTTTTCATCTAACACAACCACATTATCATCAATTATTTTTTCATCTGACACAACCATATTGTCATCAATTACATAACACCATGATGGAAATCTAGTTACAGTTAACTTTCATTCTTAGAACATTGCACCGTGAGTAAAAGGTAATGTGTGTTAGTTTTTCATAATGCAGTTTTAAATCTAACACAATCACATTGTCATCAATCACATTGCACCATGATGGAAATGTAGCTGGAGTTGGCTTTCATCCTTAAAACATTGCACGATGAGTGAAAGCTGATGTGTATTAGTTTTCATAAGGTAGCTTTCTATCTAAAACAACCACATTGTCATCAAATATATCACACCATGATGGAAATATAGATGAAGTTATCTTTAATTTTAACAACATTTCATGATAAGAGAAAGCTAATGTGTGTTATCTTTCATAAGGTAGTTTTTCATTTACCACAACCACATTGTCATCAATCACATTGTACCACAATGGATATCTAGTTGGAATTAGCTTTCATCCTTAACTCATTGCACGGTGAGTGAAATCTAATGTGTGTTAGCTTTCATAATGTAGTTTTTCATCTAGCACAAGCACATTGTCATCAATCACAATTCACCATGATGGAAATCTAGTTGGAGTTAGCTTTTGTTCTTAAGACATTGCATGATGAGTAAAAGATAATGTGTGTTAGCTGTCATAAATTAGTTTTCCATCTAACACGGTCATATTGTCCTCAAATACATTACACCATGATGAAAATCTAGTTGGAGTTATCTTTCCTTCTAACAACATGGCATGATGAGTGTAAGCTAATGTGTGTTAGTTCATTGCACTCTGATAGAAATCTAGCTGGAGTTAGCTTTTGTTCTTAAAACATTGCACGGTTGAGTGAAAGTTAATGTGTGTTATTTTTCGAAATGTAGCTTTCTATCTAAAACAATCACATTGTGATCAAATACATAACATGATGATAGAAATCTAGCTATAATTAGCTTTCCTTTTAACAATATGTTAGCTTTCATTCTTAAAGCATTGTACGGTGAATGAAAGCTAATGTGCGTTAGCTCATTGCACCAAGATGGAAATCTAGTTAGTGTTAGCTTTTGTTTTTAAAGCATTGCACAGTGAGTGAAAGTTAATGTGTGTTAGAATTTATAAAGTAGTTTTCTATCTAAAAGAGTCACATTATCATCAAATACATAACACCATGACGAAAATCTAGCTGAAGTTAGCTTTAGTCCTTAAATCATTGCACGATGATTGAAATATAATGTGTTAGCTTTCATAATGTAGTTTCCATCTAACACAACCAGGTTGTCATTAATCATAATGCACCATGATGGAAATATAGTTGTTGTTAGTTTTTCATCTAACACAACCACATTGTCATCAAATACATAACACCATGATGAAAATCTAGTTGGAATTAGCTTTCTATCTAACACAATCACATTGTCACATTGCACCGTGATGGAAATCTAGCTAGAGTTAGCTTTCGACCTTAAATCGTTGCACGGTGAATGAAATATAATGTGTTTTCGCTTTCATAATGTAGTTTTCCATTTAACACAGCCAAATTGTCATCAATCAAAATGCACCATGTTGAAAATCTTGCTAGAGTTAGCTTTTGTTCTTAAAACGTTACACGATGAGTAATAGCTAATGTGCATTAAATTTCGTAAGGTAGTTTTTCATCTAACACAGCCACATTGTCATCAAATATATTACATCGTGATGCAAATCTACCTGGAGTTAGCTTTCCTTCTAACAACATGGCACAATGAGTGAAAGTTAATGTGTGTTAGCTTCCATAAGGTATTTTTTCATCTAACACAACCACATCGTCATCGATCTCATTGCTCTGTGATGAAATTATAGCCGGAGTTACCTTTTGTCCTTAAATCATTGCACGATGAGTGAAACGTAATCTGCGTTAGCTTTCATAATGTAGTTTTTCATCTAGCACAATCACATTGTCATCAATCATAATGCAACATGATTAAAATGTAGCTAGAATCAGTTTTCATTTTTAAAGCATTGCACGGTGAGTAAAGCTAATGTATGTTAGCTTTCATTAAGTAGTTTTTCATCTAACACAACCACATTGTCATCAAATACATTACACCATGATGGAAATCTAGTTGGATTTCCAGTTGGAGTTAGCTTTTCTTTTAACAACATGGAACGATGAGTGAAAGCTAATATGTGTTATCTTTCATAAGGTAGTTTTCTATGTAACACAACCACATTGTCATCAAACACATTGCAACATGTTGAAAATCTAGTTGGAGTTAACTTTAGTCCTTAAATCATTGCACAATGAGAGAAATCTAATGTTTGTTAGCATTCATAATGTATTTTTCCATCTAGCACAACCACATTGTCATCAATCACAATGCACCAAGATGAAAATCTAGCTAGAGTTAGTTTTCCTTCTTAAAACATTGCACGATGAGTAAACTAATGTATGTTAGCTTTCATAAGGTAGTTTTCCATCTAACACAGCCACATTGTTATCACATATAATACATCATGATGAAAATCTATCTAGAGCTAGTTTTCCTTCTAACAACATGGCACTATAAGGAAAAGCTTATGTGTGTTAGCTCATTACATCATGATGGAAATCTAGCTGGAATTAGATTTGTTTTTAACATGGCAAGATGAGTTATAGCTAATGTGTATTAGCTTTCATAAGGTAGTTTTCCATGTAATACAACCCCATTGTCATCAATCACAATGTGTTGTGTTGGAAATCTAGTTGAAGTTAGATTTCATCCTTAAATCGTTGCACGGTGAGTGAAATCTAATGTGTGTAAGCTTTCATAGTGTAGTTTTTTATCTAACAAAATCACATTGTCATAAATCACAATGCACCATGATAAAAATCTAGTTGGGGTTAGCTTTCATTCTTAAAACATTGCATAGTGAGTAAAGGCTAATGTTTGTTAGCTTTCATAAGGTAGTTTTTAATATAACACTGCCACATTGTCTCATTACACTGTGATGGAAATATAGCTGGAGTTATATTTCAACCTTAAATCGTTGCACAATCAGTGAAATCTAATATGTGTTACCTTTCATAATGTATTTTTTTATTTAGCACAACCACATTGTCATCAATCAAAATGCTCCATTTTGGAAATCTAGTTAGAGTTAGTTTTCATTCTTAAAACATTGCACGGTGAGTAATAGCTAATGTGTGTTAGCTTTTGTAAAGTAATTTTTCATCTAACACAGCCAAATTGTCATCAAATACATTACACCATAATGCAAATCTAGCTGGAGTTAGCTTTCTTTCTAACATGGCATGGTGAGTGAAAGATAATGTGTGTTAGCTTTCATAAGGTAGTTTTCCATCTAACACAACACATCGTCATTGATCACATTGCACTGTAATGGAAATCTAGCTAGAGTTAGCTTTCGTCCTTAAATCATTGCACAGTGAGTGAAATCTAATGTGTTAGCTTTCATAATGTAGTTTTCCATCCAGCACAACCACATTATCATCAATCACAATGCACTATGATCCAAATCTAGCTAGAGTTAGCTTTTGTTCTTAAAATATTGCTTGGTCAATAAAACTAACGTATGTTAGCTTTCATAAGGTAATTTTTCATCTAACATAGCCACATTGTTATCAAATACATTACACCATGATGGAAATCTAGTTGGAGTTAGCTTTCCTTCTAACAACATGGCACTATAAGGGAAATCTTATGTGTGTTAGCTCATTACACCATGATGGAAATCTAGCTGGAGTTAGTTTTCCTTTAAAAAACATGGCATAATGAGTGAAAGCTAATGTGTGTGTTAGCTTTCATAAGGTAGTTTTCCATGTAACACAACCACATTGTCATCAAGCACATTTCATCGTGTTGGAATTCTAGCTGGAGTTAGCTTTCATCCTTTAATCGTTGCACGGTGAGTTAAATCTAATGTGTGTAAGCTTTCATAGTGTATTTTGTCATCTAGCACAACCACATTATCATCAATCACAATGCACCATGATGAAAATCTAGCTGGAGTTAGCTTTCGTTCTTAAAACATTGCACGGTAAGTAAAGCTAATGTCTATTAGCCTTCATAATGTAGTTTTTCATCTAACACAACCACATTGTCATCAAATACATTACACCATGATGAAAATCTAGTTGGAGTTAGCTTTCCTTCTAACAACATGGCACTATAAAGAAAAGTTTATGTGTGTTAGCTCATTACACCATGATGGAAATCTAGCTGGAGTTAGTTTTCCTTTAAACAACATGGCACAATGAGTGAAAGCTAATGTGTGTTAGCTTTCATAAGGTAGTTTTCCATGTAACACAACCACATTGTCATCAAGCACATTTCATCGTGTTGGAATTCTAGCTGGAGTTAGCTTTCATCCTTTAATCGTTGCACGGTGAGTTAAATCTAATGTGTGTAAGCTTTCATAGTGTATTTTGTCATCTAGCACAACCACATTATCATCAATCACAATGCACCATGATGAAAATCTAGCTGGAGTTAGCTTTCGTTCTTAAAACATTGCACGGTAAGTAAAGCTAATGTCTATTAGCCTTCATAATGTAGTTTTTCATCTAACACAACCACATTGTCATCAAATACATTACACCATGATGAAAATCTAGTTGGAGTTAGCTTTCCTTCTAACAACATGGCACTATAAAGGAAAGATTATGTGTGTTAGCTCATTACACCATGATGAAAATCTAGTTGAAGTTAGCTTTCTTTTAACAACATGGCACGATAAGTAAAAGCTAATGTGTATTGGCTTTCATAAGGTAGTTTTCCATTTAACACAACCACATTGTCACATTGCACCATGATGAAAATCTAGCTGGAGTTAGCTTTCAAAATTAAATCTTTACACAGTGAGTGAAATATAATGTGTGTTAACTTTCATAATATAGTTTTCTATTTAACACAACCACACTGTCATCAATCAAAATGCACCATTTTGGAAATCTAGCTAGAGTTAGCTTTCATTCTTAAAACCTTGCATGGTGAGCAATAACTAATTTGTGTTAGCTTTTGTAAGGTAGTTTTGCATCTAACATAGCCACATTGTCATCAAATACATTACACCATAATGCAAATCTAGCTGGAGTTAGCTTTCCTTCTAACAACATGGCACAATGAGTGAAAGATAATGTGTGTTAGCTTTCATAACGTAGTTTTCCATCTAACACAACACATCGTCATTGATCACATTGCACCATGATAAAAATCAAGCTGGAGTTAGCTTTTGTCCTTAAATCATTGCACGATGAGTGAAATCTAATGTGTGTTAGATTTTATAATGTAGCTTTTCATCTAGCACAACCACATTGTCATCAATCACAATGCACAATGATTGAAATCTGGCTAGAGTTAGTTTTCGTTCTTAAAACATTGCAGGGTCAGTAAAGCTAAGGTATGTTAGATTTCATAAGGTAGTTTTCCATCTAACACAGCCACATTGTTATCAAATACATTACACCATGATAAAAATCTAGCTGAAGTTAGATTTTCTTTCTTTCTAGGAGAGTACATTGTGTCCTCTACTATTACAGCCCAGTTGGATTTGATTTCCTTCCTCATTGTGGTGGTAAGAGGAAATTCAATGATGTAAAGGATTACTCTTTGTACATTATGTTGACTTATAAATCTAAGCCTTTTGAAACAACAACAAAAAAGTATTTACTAGTTTCATCCAACCTCCCCTCCAAGCATATAGGACATTTCCAAATTGAAATATTCATCTCTATGAGAAGAACTAGAAAAACTGCTGGCTATCTTTATAATTTTATTTCCTGAAGTCACATATACTAAAAAAAAGGAGACCCAAGCTCCAAAACTTCTCATAAACTTCCATATTGTGGACCTTTATTAAGTTTAATTCCATAGATATATGGAGCAAATGCTTTGTTGGATTCCACTTGTGTAATGATTCAAGGATTCAACTTGATTTAAGGATCCAAATGCTACTACAACAATTGCTTCACAATCTACCATGCAAACCTATCCAAACTTGCCATGAGTGCCCCACGCGAGTTGAACAATACTCCAAACAAGGCATGAATGGTCACACAGGTAAATCACCCCCTATAGGGATTTCGTTTCATACACATGAATCCCTAACACACATCAAACCTGTATTTTTGAAGGATTTTATGACTATTGTTTATACTTTTGTCACCTTTTCTAATGTAAAAGGCTATATCAAAGTTTTATATTGTTATTATAGGGCACACAATGCACTCAAAACCCCTCCAAATAGTTTGTAAATGAGATTTGAGTTCTCTTACCATCCCTGCTCATGCCCAAAATTGGACTAGAACTTACCAAAGCTAGTTTTATGTTGTTATTCATCACCTTTTAAGACTGAAACATGCCCAAAAATGTATTTCAACCCTTAGATTCAGCCCATATTCAAAGGTTATGTCTTGTTACTGCTAATTTATAGTCGAAAATGATCCCCACAAGACAATTGTGAAATCGTTCCTAAAGGCTTCCTGGCCAACTCAGTAGTAACCCCCAAGTACGTATCTTCAACTTTGTCCAATACATATGCCGCCTTCTCAGCACTGCATGTTATGGTTTCTTGCGGAGCTAAACTCGAACTCAGACTATATATATGTGTAAGTTTTCATTTGAATGGGTTATCCTGAGTGCTCATTAACCGCGTAAAAACTTATATAAAATCCAAAGAATCCATGTTTTTTTTGTGGGGGAGGACGTACATATTTCGAAACCTTCTCATTTTAGGGTTACAAGCCAGTAGGGAGAGGTTGCAGAACAAAAAGAAAGTTTCCCTTTGATGTCTAGGAATGCCCTTGGACCCTTTCCCCCACTTCCATAGCTAACTAGTAAGGATCTGGATCCATAGCTACTCACTTGGCTACTTGGATTGGCTTATATCCTTGGTTACTCAGCTTGGTTACCACCCTATACTCCCTAAATAAAAACAACATGTTTAACCCATCTACAACTTATTCCAAAATATCAAATTTTCAACATCTTGGCGCTTCAAGATATCAAAGTTTTGTGTTTTCTTCTTTGAGAAAGCACCATTTTACAGCATTGCCTCCTATTCACCCTCCTTAAGTGTCTTTCTCTCTTTCATGAAAATGAACAGATAAAGCATAATGAATTTGCTAACTGCCAACTTTTTTTTACCATCCACCAATTGAAACAAACCCTGATCTTTGGCACTTATAAATCATCTTCTTGCACTTCTTGTCAGCAATTAAAATTTGATTATTACTGAAGGAAAAAATTGAACTGTGGGCTATGCTTCATTATCCAACTAACATAAAATAATTTTTTCTGTGAACCAGGGACATCGTCATAAATAACAACCTCTTACCTCTCACCTGAACTTTCCCACTTCTCAACTTTGCATTTTCTCCACTACTCGAATACAGAATTAGAGTTGGATTTGTCCTCAACAAAATCAATATACCAATCTTTCTGATTAGTAAAATGTTGTGAGAAACTTGAATTGAGGATAACACTCCTAATCTCCACCACCTAGCCTAGGCTGAATTGATAGCTAATCAGCCAGTTGTTGGAACGACCTTTTAGTTATTACACAACTGTTGATGAAGTCCAGTTGTTTGACAGACTCACGTCTTATCCTTTTATTTAAAATTACATGCTTATTTTGTGATAAAAGTTTGGTGACAGTTGGCATGCTTCTTTAGTGATTGTGGGTGTGCCAATGGGATGCTGGTTAGTGTCTCTTGAAACAATTTCTCATGTCAATAGCTCTCCTAGATTTACCCAACCAAGTGTTCCTACTTGTCATTTTTCAAGATTTCCAACCAAGAAATTTAAAGTATTCTTGTATGATATATGTTTTCTCCCCAAGATATTTTACTCTTTAGGTCCATCCTTTGGAGGCATTTGTATTAGATCACTATGGATCAGAATTCCAGTAGATAGTATAAGTTTATGCCCACACTCCTTAGAGATCATTTAACGGTAATGCTAGGCTTTCTGGTAAGTAGCTCATTTTTTTGATGAATTTGTACCCAACCTCCATAGTTTACCCTCAGGCTTACTAACTGCTTCAATGCTGCCAAGTTATTCTGTAATCTCCTAATTCTTGTCTCTTGTCCAATGGCCTCTGCTCATACTTTTATTGATGATTCCAACCCTCGTAGTTTTCTCCAGGTCTAAGCTACTATTTCAATGCTTCCAGGTTATTCGGCAAGATTATAATTGTTGCCTCTTATCTGTCAGCCTCTGTTTTTCCATAACACATTGTTCAGGGAGTCATCCAATGCCTTAAAGGAATAGCAATTTTTAAAATTTAATTAGCAATCTCTTTTGGGAGATTTTTTCTCATAGTCCTCCTATTTGTAGCATTTAATATCCAATATCAATTGTTTTTCAGGTACCTTATTAGTGAGGGGGACTTGTTAAACAATTTTTAATCATTGGTGATGGGTCAGTGTTTGAACCTGTGATAATATCATGAATTCAACGTACATGAAGTGTCCTTACCTGTACATTAACCATCTGTTGGACTACCTTTCCAGTGTTGTAGCAACTGCTAGCTTCTTAAGACTCATGAAGAGTTGAAATTTGGTCCAAAGGGCACAAAGCTGGATTCCCACACAGATACTGGGACTGTTAAACTAACTTCATGACAGCCACATTGTCATTTTACAATACATGTCATAGACACAGCTGCAGGATACATCTTTTACATCTGAAATAGCTAACAAGCAATAAGACACTAACAAGTGCATGTTTCAAGTTCAACCAAAATCTACTTAGCATCTAGCTTCAACATAGATTATGATTTTTTTACTGTCCAAATCAATTGAATTTTAGACTGTCCTTCAAATTAATGTAAAACTTTATATAGGTAGCCGCAAAATTTTAAATAATCACTAAGAATGAAATATGCTAATCTCCATAGAAAACCTTTCATGTACCACCTATTCTGATGAAACTATAGATATAATAATATCGTTAAAATTAAACTAGCATTGTTACTAATAACAACTACAACAACATAGTATTGATATTATAGCTAGATGCATGTGATGCTCATGTTGTTGATTTTGAACCATGTGCAGCTCAGCACATGAGGGCTGGCTCCTCCACCCTTTGAGATTCACTGTTGGTAAACACCAAGGGTTTCTATATGCCGCTCACGACCCCCATTGCAGACAGTCCCTTTAACGCATCTCCAAAATCCCGGGCACATGCAAAAGAGTCCCCCTCCGAAAAAGTTGGGTCCACAACCCCCATCTTACCAAGTCCAATTAGACACCTCTTTGAAGTAGGTATTACTGTATTAGGACCACAAGGGCACACTTTAACTTGTTGTGACACAAGTCAATATTATGTAGGAAATCCAAAAGGATCCAGTAGGGTAGGAAAGAAACCTATTGGTTGGTCATGTGTCAATCCTGATGGACATGAAAGACCCTGCCTACATCAAGGTCTAGGAAACTTGTCTTGTTTGGAAAAGGAGATGTAAGACTGGGTTGAGGATCCTTACTAGGTTGCAGCAAAATTTCACCAAATATATGGTGTAGTTTCTGGCATTGTCAGCCATTCTATGAGGGAAACTATAGATATAAGTGAACTTCTAAAGTTTCAGAAGGAATAGACAAAAGAAATGTCAAAGATCTGTGGGGGTAGAGAGGAGTAGAATAGTTTCTCATACTTTTCAAGATCAGTGTGCTGCAATTTATTTTCCTTTAGAATTTTCTCTTATAAAAACATACAGTTTTCCTTTGGCTAAGATACCATTCTATTTGGGGTGTCTCCTAGTGAAATCATCTATGATTTGTGCTTGGTATCATTTGCACCCACATAGGGGTTTTGAACCTTGTTCCCTGTGTCACTAAATGTATGATCCTAGGCCTAATATCCACCTACATAGGGGGTTTTGAACCCAATATCCCACATTAATACCAATGTTACCATAATAGATGGACTAGACTAGTTCACACCAAGTAGAATAGGTGGACTGGACGTCATACGAAAACTTTAGAGTTTCAGGTTCCATTCAAAATTCAGTAGACTTGAACATTTTTAGCATTTCATCAATTCAGGACTTGCATGATTGCAACTTTTCAGGAATTTATTCTATGATGTTTGGTGGTATATGATTGGAATTTAATTAAGAGCACTAAGCCCTCTCATTAGAGGAAATTTCAACTCAAAATGGGCCTTTTAACTTTTATTGAAATTCCATGTCATCATGTGTTAGCCAATGAAATTGCTTTAAATTTGAAATACCGTATAGGTCTTAAACACTTTTTTAATATAAATTTGGGGATAGGTATCATAAAAAAAACTACTTTTTTGTTTGTATTTTTGACATATCTCCCTGTGTTTTAACTCAAATTTTGATCGCGAGAGCTCCTTGGATGCGGAATTAAATTCCGCATCCAATGAGTACCCACTCAGCATACTTTTGACAGACCTCGCTACCCCAAAAACNGGATAGGTATCATAAAAAAAACTACTTTTTTGTTTGTATTTTTGACATATCTCCCTGTGTTTTAACTCAAATTTTGATCGCGAGAGCTCCTTGGATGCGGAAT
>LPNX011096498.1:14245-26647 GCA_001517045.1 Pseudotsuga menziesii | reverse complement strand
TCTTCCTCCAAAATTAATAAATATTATTTTATTATTTTAACTATTATTTTATGAGTTCATTTTAGGAGGCCCATTTTGAGTTGAAATTTCCTCTAATGTTATCCCCAAATGTTGGTGGTGTTTGTTGTTGAACTCATTTGTCATTTCCATAGTAAAAATGTACCCTTCACTTATTCCAAACCCATTGATTGGGCTTGTTAGCCTTATGGGTTTTGGAATATCTAGTTCCCACTCTGCGAATATTTACTACTTTTGTATTACTTAGCTATATAGTTCAGTTGCAGCATTTTTATTGCAAATTCTGTTGTTGTTAGAAAACAAAACTGAAGATGATCAATCACTAACAGCTTTGCTTTTCTCATATATATGTAAAAGGATAGGAGAAAAATACAAAGTAGCACACATCTGTGGGAACCCAAACTAAAACATTAAAACCCTAATCTAATTCTGAACAAGCAAACTGCTAAATCTAGAAACTCGAACATCCAAAAATAACAAAATCAAAGTGTAAACTTATACTTCTAAATCTGGAATAGTAGTTAACTCACTGCTCAAATATAACCTAATCTAACACTGAAAATGGAACACTTCTAGTTTTACAACAAAAACTCAATGCTCCACAGGGACATGTCTTGTAGGGTCAAGGGAAATCCCCTTGTGTTTCTCATGCCCATGGATTTTGGGGGTCACCTAGGGAAACATTTCAAAGAAAGGAGGACATCTAGACACCCCCTTCCAAAGTTGGGCATTATCTTGGAGACAAGTTTATCACGCTTTTAGGGTGTTGAAGTAACCTTGCATGGAACCTATAAGAGAACTAAATTTCTAAATGAAAGGGATTAGTTTTTCTTGAGTACTCTTTTCTCTTCTACTTCAATATTTCACACTCATGTCCCTTTCATGCTAGATGCAGATTTTATTGGAGACTTTATGTCAGTGACTTCTCTTGTCAATGGTATATATGCTTCACTGGTGGGAAATAAAGGTCTTCTGCAATGACTTTATATCTTCTCAAGACTTGTAGTTTTATCTGATGTACTATAAATTTAAGTGTCTACAACTTTGGTAATGAGGATTATCACTTTCTTGGTAGCCAATTTCACACTTGTTCACTGCATTTTGTAAGAGGTTTGATAGTATTTTGAATTGAATTTCCTTAGGGAGGGTGGTTGTTTGGCACACACCTTCAGGTCTACCAAATGGCCTTCAAATGTTGTTGTTTGGATGATAAGAGGACTGATATAATCCCAAAGGAATTACCCATATTTGTAAATTTTAGGGTTTTATTGCTTTTCTTTACATAGGTACCCAACATATGAAGAAATGAGGCTGCAAATATTGATTAAGGCCTAAAATACACCTAGATTGTGCATTTATTGTCTAAGTGACGTTTCTAGAAGGCTTTTAAAGATTATAAATTAAGTGCACTTCTCCATTTCTAAGGAGTTCTTGACATGAATGAAGTTCAAATCTGATCCTTGTTGGTTTTTGATTGACGCCTAGAGTTACTGCTACCTTGAGTTGATCATTTGGGTTGCTAACTTCCTGTTGCTTATATATTTCTATGGTCCAGGCTGTGACTGTGTTTTCCTTCTCTCTATTGGTTTTTCCTCCTCTCCAGCTGGGCATGAATGTGTTGGCCTCTTCCTAGCACACCGTGACTGTTTTGGAGCACTTGTGGGTTGGGCATGACTTCATTCACACATTCACTATTCTTCTTTTCCACACATTCACTATTCTTCTTCTTTTCCACACAGTCACACACTATGATGATGATGGAAAATGGAATTTAATTAAGAGCACTAAGCCCTCTTTATCCCCAAATGTTGGTGGTGTTTGTTGTTGAACTCATTTGTCATTTCCATAGTAAAGAGAACAAAGAGAACATAGTTGTGGAATAGAACCAAATTTTTATTCTATTCATCCAACCCCTCAAAAACAATTTATAGATTACAAATGTATACCCAAACAGGAATTTCAAATCAACTAAAATTTTCCATCGCGCTAGAATCATTACAAACATGGAAACTTAAAAATTAGTAAATCATCCTCATATTAACCATCAAGATTCACAAACTTCTTTTCAAAATACCCTAAAATCATACCATCTGTCACTGTGTGACTATCATGTCCTTAATTAAATAATTTCCAAATAATACTAGTTGCAAATAATGTTTCACCAACCTACTAGTTTACTACCTCTTGTTTTCTTCTAAGATGTGGGTTTCAATCTTTATACGGTAGAGAATTCCTTTCTTGGTTTCTTAGTACCTCTAGAGGCTTCTTATTCTTAGTATACGGACTTGATTTTGAAGATATCAATGCATAACCTCTTAGTCTAGGCATGACTTCATTCACACATTCACTATTCTTCTTTTCCACACATTCACTATTCTTCTTCTTTTCCACACAGTCACACACTATGATGATGATGGAAAATGGGATATCTGTATCGATTGCAGATTCAAGGACTGCAACTGAATTTAGTGGGCCCTCTATTTAATAGGGAGGGCACCGTGGAAGTATCCCTTAATGAATATGGCATTAATGATTTGGAGGCTAAGAAATCTTTTTCCAGTTAAAGGCTATTGAAGTGATCCAGTGTGGATGATTGATAAATTTCAAATATTAGACATGCATGATGTTGCTTTGATGGTAGGGAGCCCATAAGGAATTCATTCAAATTAAAAATTCTAGGCTTTAATATCAATCATTGCTTCAACCTAATAAATGATGCCAATCATGCCAAGACGATGCTGAATAATGGATGAATCAAGAAGCACCCATACCATGTCAGTGGTCAATTTCGATTAATTTACACTCCTATCAGGTGGTCACATTGCCTCTTGCCACCTGATAGAAGAGTGACAACTAATTGAATGTAACCAACCTTGGTCTCTCATGGGTGATCTTTAATTGTGTTATGAAAGATCGCTAAGAAATTTCAATCTGTAGTACTCTCCTCCGTTATAACTATTCTCAGATCTGTATATATCATGTATAACATCATTCAGACATGAACCAGAACTGAGAATTTAGTTAATAATCATAGTTGGCTATTTTGGGCATGCATTCAGTTCCAAGACTCCAAGTGACAATGCAAAGCCTTAGCCAAACTTGAGCAAGAGGAATGGATGCGGGTTTCAATTGCAATGGCGAGTTCGATGACGTCGACGAAGTCCCTATGTTCATGGATTCAAGTTCAAGAAGCCCCTTGGAGCTGCAGAGGAGTAATATATATGATCTCATGCTGCAAGGCAACTGAGCATTTCAAGAAAACAAGCTCGAAGATGCAATTCGTATATATTCTAAATCTCATAGGTTGCATCCTACTGATCCTATCATTTTGATCAATCGTAGTTCTGCTTTTTGTCATTATAGTCAACATCTACGGAACCGTCCTGCAGCAATGTCTGAGTCTGAAGCTCTGTTAGGAATGGACCCTATGATGCATGCAGAGCTTGCCTTGAAGGATGTGGAGAAGGTCCATGAAATCTGAAGTAGTTGGCCAAAATCATATTATCGGAGAGCAGTATCACTTATCCTACTAGCACGATATGGTGATGCCAGAGAAACGCTTCTATCTGGACTGCAGGTTGATCCATCCAGCATTCCCTTGCAGGCAGTGTTGTCTGAGTTAGATAGGAGAATTGGGTTAGGATCATCAGATAGTATGACTGACAGGATTAAATGTGCCAAAGTCCAGAGAACTGATGACTTTGACTGTACTTTATGTTTGAAGTTGCTTTATGATCCTGTGACTACTCCATGTGGACACACATTCTGTCGTGCCTGCCTTCCCTAATCCATGGATCATGGTAATAAGTGCCCGATGTGCAGGACAGTTCTACTACTAAATTCTAGGACATACCCTTTAAGTGTGACCCTGAACAATATTATACAAAAAAATTTCCCTAAGGAGTATGTGGAACGAAAAGCAGAGCAGGAGACTTTGACACATTTAGGAATTCATATGTTGCCTTTATTTGTTATGGATGTTGTGCTTCCATGCCAAAAATTGGCACTCAACATATTTGAGCCTCGATATAGACTTATGGTGAGCTATATTTTTATCTTATTAACTTAGAAGGTACTATTCATGAGTACAATTATATTTTCTCATCATGAGATATATGAAAATGGTGATTTAGTCAATTGAAGATATTCTTAAGGATGCAGATTTTTTATTCAGAAATTATGTTTGCATTACTAGTGAACATTGTCTGCATGGATTCTTGGATACTGCAAATATGTTCTAGCCGTTATTGGAAATAGGTCTGAAGACATTTCAGGCAGCTTGCATGGTGTTTATCGCTAGAGCCTACACTTCATCCCTTGTCATTGGGTGTTATTTGCCGTTTTCCTATCATATTACTCATCATCTAAGATTTTTCCTGCTCAATTTCTCTTGCTGTTTTACTAGTCAAAGTTAACATTTAAGAATGTTTAAAGTGGGTTGACAAATGGTTGTCCTGTCACTATCTAGGGAGCAATAGAGGTTGGTATCTCCCTTCTAATCCCATTTAGCTGTGGAAATTCTAGGACCAATGCACCTCTAAAATTGCATGCTTTCAAGCTAGAAGAATGAGAAAGAAATAGTTTTTTAGTTGGCAGATTCATGGTACTTTTACAAAGGGCATAAATAAACTACAAGACTTTAGTAAATATAGAGGGCCTCCTAGATTCTAAATTTAACTCAACTTACCTTGAAATAAAATATCAATAAGTGGATGCTAGATCCACTTATCTCTCCAATAGCCAATAATAAAAGTAAAACACATTTAGCAGCTTCTAGATCCATGCTTCAAGGGCCACTAAAAGCCTCCTAAAAACTAGCTTCTCCTCGCTAAAGGGAGAAAATTGCATACAATAGGGTTTGAATGATTTCTTGCCACCACTTGTCACTTTCCAATTTATAGTGTTCCCTTGAGTCATGGTATTTGATCTTATCTTTGGAAAGAAAATGCCATTGAGTTGTGAAGGGAGTTCCTCCTCTTTTCTTTGTAAATCATGCCAATAATCGATTAGATGATTTATCATGCCTCCAAATATGTGAGACATACCTTGAACCATGTGAAATATCTCGTGATATCCCTCCAAATGTCCTCTTCAGTGGAACATCCTTCTTTGATGGGCTAGATCCATGCTTCCTCCAAAAATAACTATATTAAAATATATAGAGAGGCCCCTTCAAGTTAGATTATCCTCATAATAGGTCTTCTTAGCCTTGGGGAATGTGCTAGCTGCCATTTATCTTTTCTTAGCCTATACATAACTAGAACGTATTTTGCCACTAGTTGCTATGTCTTGCCATCCATTCTTGTCTTAACAATATAGATTGTTGACCACTAGAGGACAATATGCTTTGAGAAGATGATAACAAAATAATGAGTTGGCCTTATCACATCTTCCAATAGGTCTAAAGAGTGAAAGTATTATTTGAGCAAGAAACTATTTTGTTTCCATCTATCCTACAAATCACTTTGAAAAGCTACTAGAAGCAGTTCGCTACAAGTACCAAAATAAGAAGCAGTTCCTACTACATCAATAAGCATGTAATAAATCCAAGATATCGACAATGGATGGAAGAAAAAGAGAGAAAAAAAAATGAAGGGTTTAAGCAATGAGGGAAATAGTATACAATATTTAAGAATATTTTTAGAATGAATAGGAACACAATGAAGACAGGGTATCGGTCTTAGTCCGAATCAATGGAAGAGTACACAATGTTTCCAATCAGAATAAATTGTTGGTGCATAGCCTAATAGTGTGGGTGGGAGAGTTCCCTGACCTAAGAGGCTAGCTAACGAAATTTTAAGGAACCCCTCGTAGCAATTCTTCTACCATCCAAGGACATCATTGGATGTGAAATATAATTGTTGAATCTAAACTATGAACTCTAGAAATGGAGGGATAAATCAATATTTTATCTTTAGGGCATCAACAAAATTGTCTCTGTAGTGTATCCCCTAAACATCATTGCTAGATAACATAGAGACTCATTAATCCTGGGCACCTTTTTCCATTAGCATTGACACATTTGTGTTCACATGATCAACTATAGAAACGTTTAAAGAATAATATCATTTTCACATAAATTAAATGCAACGGCCATTACTCTCTGGTCCTCTAAATGGAAGCATTCTAATATTTCTCTCTATGTGCATTTGTTAAAATCAAATGCATTTATTTCATGAAAAAATAGAATGGTCTTCATTTCCAGTTGGCCATGTAAATACATGTTCTTTAAATAGTGAAATACTAACTATTAGCTGCTAAAAATTGACTGGGTTTCAAAACCTATAATGACTAGTAGGAAAAAGTAAACTTCAAAACCATCCAGAAATTTAACAGTAAAGAGTGTGTAAGAGTTTGCAATAGTTGACCTGATAGTTATGTAGGTATTTGTGTCCTTTTCGGTGAGATCCACAAGCAAAGAATCTATGGTAAACATTGGCTTCTTTTTCCCTACCACCAAAGTTTCACCTTTTCCTCCTCCTCTTTTTCTTCAAGGAAGTCGTGGCCATTATCATCCAACTTGAGATCAGTGAGTTCCTTTTCCAGCAAATTATGAAGACTCTTCTCTTCTGAACCGTGGCATCAGAAAAGATTCTGGTCAAGGATCCAACTTACTAGGAATCGAACCCAGGATCGGTCTATGAAAATAATACACAGAATAGCCTCTGGAAGTGAGACCGACACTCCCGATATTGTTGTAATGCAGAGACTGTAGGGAATATCTTTCACTGCAACAATGGTAATTTAAGCTCTAAAGGACTGGGGTTCGAGTTGTATCCCTGCTATCATTCAACAAAAGGGTTTAACATTGCCTGCAAATACGGTCATAGCTAGTCATGCTTTCCATTCCCATCATCATTTTAGTTTGGATTTGAGTTAATCATCTATAGGGTTAGTTCTTTTTGTTGGAGCTAGCAGGGCATTTTCCTTTATGTATTTTTTTTTAATTATTTTTGTTCTCAATTTTATTATAAATTTTGGTTGGTAAATTGTTTCTTTTCTATGTATATCTTTTTATTGTAAAAATGGACTTATATAATTTTTTTTAATTTATTTCGGAGAAATATAAAAAAAAAATTAATTGTATTTTTAAGTATATATTTTATTATAAAAATGGATTTATATAATTTTAATAATTTATTTCTTAATTTATTTGGATAAAAATGGCCATAATGTAAATGGTCTAAATTAAAATAGTAATTTATTAAATATTTGCATACATAAGTCCCTAGGTCTTCTTTGGTTTGAACTTATGGCATAGTAAAATTATTATAGGTCCTCTTTGGATTTAAACCTATGACATAATATAACTATTCCAGCCACTAAATTTGTGGTTAGTGAACGTGGATAGGCCATTAATCCTTTTGGAAGTTGTTTAAACTTAAAATAAATTTAAAACATCAATTGAACAAACATAAAATTTTGTAAGCATAAGAATTTAAAGCTTGACTAATGGTTCTAGTTAACATTTAACTAAGTTCATATAAATATTAATCAAGATGCATTTAAGCATAACACAATACGATGACCATGAAATGAATCCTAGATGTATACTTGTTACACTCAGGTGAATCTTGCTAATCCGCTCAATGAATCCCAAAATATACGATATTAACGCCTATCGTAAAGAAATTCTCATCTCTGTTGGAACAGTCACAATCCCCACAAATTGATATTAAAAACTAGAAATATATTAGAAAAACTCTTTACGTATTTGTCCACAGCAATAATGCCTTAGCTTAGCACCTGTAGTATGCCCTCTTTAGACTATAAAGTGCTCCCTCCTCACACCCATAAATAAATACACAAGGAATCCATCCCTATTAATATGTATATAGCCAAGAAAGTGGGTGATGCATCCTCATGGGTTTTCCTTAAATAAATTGGCTCTAACCCCAGCTTTTAGATTCAAATAATATTGGGAAATATGGGAAGCGAACATAAAAATTGAATTTCTTTTGATGTGGATCAGAGGAGCATTCAATATGTTATGAAAGTATCCCCTTCCAAATAAAATTTAGGTATCATATCCACTTGAGAATAAGTTCATTCTACCCTCCATAAAAAGGAACTAAAAAAAGGTTTTTCCCTTTTCAGATGTAGTTTATCTGAACATATAAGATGTAAGAAGCATTCTCCCATTTCTAGTGGCATTCTGAGATTAAAGAGTGCTTTTCATTTTGCGAATGACGGGTAGGTTTGGGAATACCTTAGGCTTGTATTTTCTTTATCCTAGTTTTGTTCTGGAATTCCTCCTGAATACAGTCACTTGTAGATTTACCATCAAAAGTTTATAACTATTAAAGTTCTAAATGATATGCCGACCTGCATGCCCACCTAAATTCATGAAGGATCAAGCATAAACCTTTCAGGGGGGCGGCAGGAGACAACAATTTACAAGCACCCATAGATCACTCTAAATGAATTCAATTAACTGTTTAATTGTTTAAACTCGACATAAAATGATTTCAAATATTGAATTAGATATTTATAAAAAATGTCATCCTTTTGATTAATCTTGTCCATCCAAAATAAAAGAATATGTAAATGTCATCCTTTTGAATAATACATGAGCTATTATTTCGCCTGGCTCTTTCTATTTCATCAAAACGCCTAGGGCCAGTCCAACAGGATTTGAGAATTGAACCTGTTAAAGTCTTCTTTGTGAATGCCCCTCCAAAAGTTCATTCTACTGGGGAATGGTGTTGTAGCTTAATAGATATTAATTTGAATATTTTGGAAAATTGATGCAGATCCAATCTTTGACAGAAGCATCAAATTCTTCTGCCACTTTATAGGCATTAGTGGAATTTCACATTAGATCTGGTTCCACGGGGGGTGGTAGCTATTCCCATAACTTGCCTTTAGTGAAGCGAGGGCTAGACATGGTCAAAGTGTTATTTGAAAGACTACTTGTTACAAGGTATGCCTTCATACTCATTCTTATTTTGTCCATTTTTTGCTAATTCAAATCGGAGAGAGAAGTATTCTCCAGGGTGTAACATACCATTCATTTAAATGTCAAACCTATTTAAAAATCAGCGTAACTAGGATCCTCAATTTGTTGGAACTTTCCCTTTACAACAGACATGATTGTAATAGAATTACGATCCTTACAAGTGAATTTATGCATATCTATAGATAGATAGAAATTATCTTTTTTGTTTTTCCCAAAGATATTTTTTATATTTTCTATTTCATAATGAAATCAAAATATACATTAAAGAGCCTGATAGCTCTGTGATCGAGATTATCTTCATTCAAAGGCTATGGTGAATTAATATATCCTTTTGCTTTTGTTGATGGAAGGAAATCTTGTCTTCATTTACCTACTTTGTTCTACTTTAAATCTGCTTAGCACAGAAATAAACCTTCTCTTATTCTATAGACTTCTTAGCTAGATTATTCTCTCTTGAGTTTAAAAATCTAGACCAAGAAACTTGTAATAAAACTGCCAATATTAGGAAAGATTATCATGACATTGTAAGATGTTGTGATAGGACCACCATGAATAGAAGAGATTATATTGTAATATGTTGTGTTGGTTGCATTTACAAGTCATTACTTTTATTCTCCCCTCATATAGAGATGGAATCATAGGTGATGGCATTGTAGGAAAGTTAAATCCATTATCCATTAAGGATTCATTATAAAAGATTAAAAGCTAATACATGCACTCGATGAGTTTGCATCACTACTTTTTATTTTCCTTTATGCTTAATGAGCTCAGAGTTAGGATACATTTGTGTTAGTGAATCAAACATTGCAATACAAAATGTGAGTGTGAGAGGATTTGGGTTAAGGGTTAAGTAGAACTTATATTCCTCTTTTGGAATTGTTACCACCTAAGTTGTACTTAGTGGTTGTTATCAAGTGAGCTTGGTGAACCGGACAGGGTTAACTTGTTCAGACTTCAAAAAGACCTTTGGAACTACTTCTGGGAAGTGCTTGTTGTATCATATCACATGTTCATACCCCATGGGGGAGTTGTAATAAATGTTCTAGCATGATAGTGCCTGTAAAAGACTCGGTCTCTTAGACTTCATTTGTCAATCCGATCAGCCCAGGGTGTTTTTCCCCTTGGTTATTATTGGTTGTTGAATAAACGACTGATAATTTCTCAGTTTTTCACTCCATACCTCCAAAGTTGGGGTGGTCGGCTTGGCATTTGTGCCTATTGAGGTTATTAGAGTCTATGTGTCAATGTGTAAACATGCTAGACATCTTTTTTGAGTCATATTAACATGTCTAAGTCCCCCTAGGTGTTTTTCAATTTTTCAATTTTTCAGTTTTTTCAGGGTTTTTTTTATTAAATTTTAATTTTTCCAAAAGTTAGACTATTTTTTAATAGTTTAATTGGAAAAATTGAGTCTGTAATAAAAGTGGGCCAAATAATCAGTTTCAGTCATGTAGGTACTCATTTTGAAGCTAAGAGCACCATGTAAACCCATGGACCCATTTTTTCCTAAGTTTTGTGTGATCTTCCATCATTCAGTCCAGAAAGCCCCAAAAATCAATTATTGATTATTTTAATTAATAAATTGGTGAATAATGGAGCAAATCCAAAATCAATAACTCAATGGATTCTCAACCGATTTGACTGAAATCAATTAGATCTGGAGCAGATTGACTGGATCTGACAAATCCTTGACTAAAGGAGGGGATCAAATCAGATCTGGAGCTGATCTACAGTGGTCTTCATGAGGAATTGCACCCCCCCTCTCTCTTCAACACGTTTTGACTCTCCTGGATGCTCTATGAGCCGATGTGTCAGTGTATGTGTTGATGTGTCAGCCAGATCAGGCCCCCGGTTGACAAGTAGGCTCAGTTCAGCCTCAGTTCTGCATTGATGAACTATCCATCAGCTGATTTCACTTGATTCCCTCAGGAATTGTGCCCCCCCTGGGCTAGATGGCCTGCAATTTGTATAAATCAAGGCACAGCCTCCTCTTCCAAGCTAGTTAGAGCTGGACTGAAGGGCTTGCCATTGTAAACTGTGTACTGATCTTATTTTGTTGAATAAATAAAAGCTTTGGAGGCTCAATTGTGGAGTATCTTTCATGTGTGGATTGTCATTGTCTTGCTGCAATCGAGGTGAAACTGCTATTTTTCCAGTTTTTTGCACTTAATTATTGTCTGCCTGAATGGTTTCTTAAATCATAAGGATAGATCATTGTAAGTAAGCTTACTTACTTTCTATTTGCTGCATATGTTTGAATGATTTAATACCTGTATGTTAAATAAGGTTATTTGCATACTGTATCATCCCTTTCTCATATGTATCTCCAGATCTGATAGTTCTGTATGCAGGAATTGTGTTGTAGCTTACAGGTTTGCCGTAGCTAGAAGATCTATGGTTCAGGTTTGATTCCATTGATTTCTAGTAGAGATTTCTAAGATCGTGTCCCTCGGTGCTTCTCTAACAAGGTCCCTCTGCAGATCTGCTTCAACAACAAGCACCTTTCTTCCCCTTTCTCTCCTTTAAAATTATTAAACTTCCTTCAAACTGGTTACTTTAAGGTCTCTTTTTAAATCTGATCTATCTCATAAATAAAATAATACCTATATCTAATTATCAATATCCCTTCAATTTTCTAGATCTTAGTTTCATTTTGTGCATAAAGTTCAATTTCAAGAGATCTAGCTAAAATTGCCTTAGTTTCGCAGGTATTTTAGTGAAAAATCAATAGCTTGCTGTTAAGGTAGTTTCTTTTTCTGTTCAATAATTTAAATATTCTGCAATATCAGTGCTGTTAATTGGCTGCACAAACAGCAGGCCAATATCCCAAGGAAAGCTTGCTTTCCTTGGTTCGATTTTCGTCGGTTTAACTAGTTCAATTTCATTAATTTTTTGAGATAAAGTAGGCTGACCCAAAGGCACTCTTAAAGTGCTTTGGGGAATTTGTTATTATAATTCATTCGCTGTCATTTATCATTTCTGACAGATAATAAAAGAAGCTTCTGTCCAAAGTGGCTTTTGGAGCGCTCAAATCCCCCCAGGGGGCTCTCTTTCGTCACATAATTTGTAATTGTTTTGCATAAACTGTAATATCTTGGTTTCATCCTGTATAAGGAACAAGAAAGATATGTTTTATCATTTCTTTGATATTGTAACTTCTATAATAAAATCATCCTTTGAATAGGCTCTTTCGAGCCCATTCCCCATCCCCCCTGGGGGGATTCGCGTCGGTGCCTTTTTTGTCTTTTTTTGCTTATTTCCTTTTAATAGAGTTTATCTGATTAGTAGGGTAGTATATTTTATTTTTTTTTTAATCACATATTCCATATCTTATTTTCAAAAGTAATCATAATACTTACCCCACGATTTCTCGAGTGACCCACAAGGGGAAAGAGATTCGTGGTAGGATTAATCAGAAAAACGCA
>LPNX011096440.1:45146-87836 GCA_001517045.1 Pseudotsuga menziesii | reverse complement strand
ATGGTTGAGTAAATTATGTATTACTTGTTTTGGTTTTGTTACAATGGATGATTGTATATTTTATAGAATAACCTTGACATTTTTAAAATGGAGGATGATCTCTATATTTTATAAATTAAAGGATTATATTATTGAAGATTAAAAATATTATAGATTAGGTGACATAATTTCTTCAACACATTTTCAATTTACAAGTCCGATTCAAAAGAATTGAATAAATGAACTAGGTATGAGGTTAATAGCAGTTCCACCTAATGGACTTGCATTCACACAGGTATGTACTATACTCTGTGAAGTATTGACTTTTTTTATGCAAAATTTTGTGTTTACATATTGGCATATAATGATTAACATGTTTATCTTCTTGTAAAAAGTATGGTTACAAAAAAACATGTCTACATTGAAGCATGCTTGATTGCACTATGCTGTAGATATTGTCAAGGGAGTGCAACAAAAAAATTAAAAGTTGCTCAACATCAAGAAAAATGTTATGTGGATCTTAAAAAGAACTCCAAGAGAGTTCAACATTGGCGATCATGTATACCTAAAGGTAAAAATTGGAAAATGGTGCTTTGAGTTTGGGAAGATATTCCAAGCTAGCACCCAAGTATTGTGGACCTTTCGAAGTGTTAACTAAGATAGGGTCAGTAGCCTATCATCTTGCGCTTCCCCCTAATATAAAAGTGCGCGATGTATTTCATGTTTCATTATTACCAAAATGTATATACATGCTGGTACTCATATAATTGACTGGAATGCGATTCAGGTAGAATCTGAGGGAGAATTCCAAATCGAACATTTTTGCATCCTCAACATGAAGGAATGTACGCTACAGAATCAAGCCATCATTCAAATAAAAGTGCAATAGAAGCACTTCATCCCTGAAGAGGCTACTTGGGAAATGGAGGATAAAATGCAATAAGCATATCCCTCCATGTTCCATAATGAGCAAGAGAGCTCAAAATAAAAGAACGTCGAGGACGGTGTTAAGAATAAGGGGGGCAGAAATGTAATACCCCCAATACATTATTATTTTATTTAATTTTTGTGAAATAAACTTTGAAAACAAGTATTTTTGTAAGAGTTAATTAAAAACTCGAAATACTCAGAAGAAGTGTGAGTGACATTTTATACAACAAACTATTATTTTATTATTAATATAAGGAAAAGACACTTGGAGAATCTAGTTACATGAGGGGACACCACCAGGCACAAGAGAACATGTGTAAGCAAGCAAGAGAGATCTTTACCAATCAAATCCAATCTAAAACTCAACAATCAAACAAGATCCTAAATCATAGGGATTTATGGATTGATTGGAGATTTGATTGGGATGCCATAAGACCTAGGCAAAATCTATATATATTGGTGCACTGGGATAGCACGGGACGTCGTGTTGTGCATGGAGAAACTTTGTTGTGAATGCATGTGTTGAGTGTTTCTCTCGTTTCATAAGTCCATCACTTAGCTTTTTACGGACTCCAAGAGAGAGTGTCGCGTGGAAGATTTCTTCCTGTAGCTTGTTACGGACTCTGAGAAAGAGTGTCGCATGGAAGCTTTCTTGTTGTAGCTTGTTATGGACTCTGAGAAAGAGTGTCGTGTGGAAGTTTACTAGTTTTTCTAGTGTGCATGGTGGTGATCTAGCTCAGGGGTGGAGTTGGGATCTTAGTGGTTTTTGCGGTCCTTTCCTATGGCTGGGAGGAACTGGTTCTCCGAGTATTTTTCCAACATTGTCTTCAAGTAGGTGACTCTAACCTCCCTTATAAATGTTGTGTTTTCTTTGATTTCGCAAAAAAAATTGGTGTACTGTTTGGGGTTGTTACATTTTTCATCAAATCCAAATAATGATGTATATGACACCATTCTTTGGCTTGGGTACATCATCCAGTTGTACAAAAAAAAATAGCACATGGAGAAGTGCTAGTTGTTGAAGCATCATGTGTTTTTGCTATGTCAAGCACTATAGATTTCCACATCAAATATGCAAGTTCCAAAAGTATTTTGCACTCAGAATTCCAAGAAGCGTTTGTGCTATTATTTTTTTCCATACTTAGTGATGCCAACTAATACATCTGATGTGCGATATTGAATCGATGTAGAATTTTGATTTAGAAACCCATAATTTTTCACAAAATGCTTATGAGATATTCGAGTTCCCTTAGCTTGTCATTCATTTCAATGCCTGAAGGACGATAATGGAAGGAAATGTTATGTGTATCTTCCTGAGCTCTAGTGTGGGTGTTCGACCGTATTGTCATGTCCATTGTTTTCTTCCTTATTTTGTTTTCTGGGGTCGAGTTATACTATGTCTTTCCAAAATCAACGTTGGTACCCAACCATTTTATGTCTGAGTTAATTTTTTTCAGATCGATCGATTTATATAAATATTATATTGCAGATCATCATCTTTATGACCCATCTACAGGGTAAATCTTTTGTATTGTTTTTTTTGTTGGTTTTGTTGTGTGTGTGTGTGTATATATATATATATATTCTTAACTCAAATTGTTTTCCAAATCGATTTATGCGTGCGTTTGGCAGATCCAATATCAGAATCATTTACAATCCTGTGTTGGTGGTTACAGATCGTTTTAGTACTTTGTCCTTAAGTTTGAACTCAAATTTAAGATGATCAAACCAGCGATGGCGTTTACATTTTGAAATCTGTTTATTCTCGTTTCTTTTTTGTTACATGCATTTTCACTTTTGAGGGGATCCAAATCTCTACAACCATGTCTGCATGCGTGAAACTAAGATCTGACCATGCCTCCTTTCAATCCAAGTGGTCTGTGTTTGGATTTGCTTTTATCTGTGATTTAAATTTTGTAAAATAGTTTCCAATGATTGCCTACGATTAGATCCAGATTAGATCTTATTTATGGGTCTGTGTTTTAACATTTTACAATATAGATCAGGATTTGGTCTATGTTATGTGTGATTTTTTAACTTATGCAAAATATATACCCCGATGAGATCTGAATTGTGGCTTGGATAGCTTTAGATCTCTAGGTAACCAGATCCTATTCGTAGAAGTGACATAAACTCTGTATGTGAATCTTAAAGTCTGTTTTTTATCTAGAAATTTGCATACGAAGGTCTATGTTGATATGTATCTAGAGCATACGATTTACCATGTTTGTGTTTGATTTAGAAATCTGTTGTCAATCCCAAAGATCTGAGTGTGAAAAATTCAGATCTGATCCCAAAGATCTGCATGGACTTCTATTTTTGTTTTGATTTGATTAAGCAATTCCTGGCATTTTTGTGAATAATTTATTTTTAGGATCTATTGTCTGTCTGTGTTGCCAAGAATACAATTTTATAAATGTCTACAGTCATCTATAACCCTGCATTGCATCTATACTCTATCCATTTCCAAACCTGCACTGGATGATTGTCCTAAACGTTTTCTGATTTACCAAATATTTAATTGGATCCGTGGTTTAAAAATTATATCCAAAACTGTATATTTAGTTTGGACATGCGTTTGCAGTTTGCAATATGCTAGAGGTTAAAATTATATTCTTTATGAAATGAATGATCAATATCATAAAATTGATGATTTACCAAATATTTAATTTGATCTTTGGTTCTAAATTTATGTCCAAAATTGTATAACGTTTAGGCGTGCGTTTGCAATATGTTGGAGGTTAAAATTATATTCTTTGTGAAATGTTTGCACTCTACCGAGGCTAAAATTATATTCTTTATGAAATGAATGTTCAATATCATAAAATTGAGGTATACTACTATAGGCCACACTCATGGGATGTATTTATACCATTCAAATTATCATTTAAAATATATTTCCATAATTAGTGTTGGTTTACAACTTTCCTTATGTTTGTGTTTAAACTCAATTATTCTTGTTATGAAAAAGTAGATTTATAATTTATATATGGATGTAGAATGTTAGATTTATAATGGATGTGGAATCTTTTGGATGTAAAAGAGGATATATTGCATAAAAAGAAATGGTTGACTTTGAATAAATTGAAAATCGACGAGGTAGACATAAGTTGTATTAATGGATGAAATTTGTGAATATTAGAAAGAGTATAAATAAGTAAATATTATTTATAAAGAAGGTGTTATGTTTTTTTTTGGTATATATTTTTATTTTATTAGTTAATCATATTTGTAATTTTATTTTATGAATTAATAGTAAATGTAATTTATTTACCAAAGAGATGTAAATTGTTTTTATTTTATGAAATGATTTGTATGTTTTGTTGGATTGTAAAGACTTTGAGTGGCATAATTTGGGTACTTAGTGCTTACACTTGATTTATGAATTAATTTAATAATAGATGTAAAATGTTCATTGATGAAGATTGGGTTGGCTTATAAAATGGATGAAGTGAATATAAATTTGTATAGGATGAAGCTTCTTTTATGTTATTAGATTAAAGTGTGGTTAAGTGATGTAAGTTCATAATACAAATTGTTAAGAAATTACAAAATTTCTAACTGTTGTAAAAGTTTTGTTTACTTTATCCAAAATTTAGTATTATGGCTTCGGGCATATGCATTGGCCCTTTTCACCCCTAGTCTCAAAGCTCTTAGGCTTTGGTCTTCACTCGCATGGAGGCCAATGGAGATCAGGTAAACCCTTCTTCCATGTTCTTATTATTATGGTTGTATCATAAAGCTTGTACTTAACTAGTTGTTTTCATACATGATAATATATATAATTCCTATTACAAATTTATATAGATGTGGCATCAAGTTTTATAAATAAATTCCAAATTCCTTATATATCTTGGCTTCTATGCAATTTAGCATATATATGAAAGTTGTAATATGGTTATGGATTACACCTTACTATAATTACACCTTTTTGGAATAGTGGTATACAAAATAGTAAAAGTGCATGTATGTCACAATTCATAGGACATTGGGAATCGACACATATAAGACTTGGATTTTAATATCGAGAAGAATTAGTTTTGTTTTTAGTTTTTATTATTTTATAACCACCCCTTTGAAGGGAATGCTAGGTGACATGATTTATTCATGAATAAGTTAAATGCAAGTAGGATATCACTTATAAAAGTTGTACATTATATTCATGATCCAAAGGATAATAATTCTTTGATTGAAGGAATATTGCAAGTTATAAATTTATGTTATTTTGAAATAATAGTAAGTATAATTTTTAAGGGAATGTACTTTACCCACTTTAGATTTTATGAAAAGACAAGACCACTTTTTATAGGATTGAAAAGAGAATGCATTTATAGAAAAAACATTTTATATGATTCCATTAAAACAGTATTTGATGTTTTATTGGGTGCAATGTTATTTAGGTCATATCTATTATTTTAATATGGAGATAGAGAGTTGTGATTATTATAGTGCTATTATGTTCAAGTTTAAATAACATAATTTTATATGTATTCTAATGTATAAAGTTGTGAGCTCCCCCCCCATATCCTTATCCCCCCCTCCTTCCACCCTCCTCCATCCCCACATCGCTTCCACCCAGCTGGCCTCCACTTCTCCCGGTCTCTCGACGGCTCCATGCATTCAATAGGCTGTCCCGTTTGCCCTCCTCTCAATGCCGCATGGATTTTTCTCTTCCCTCTCTTCATCTCGGTCTCAGCAGACTTAAAGATCATCCGACCTTTGATTAATTGTCCTCCTCATTCGCACGCTCGTCACCTCCTCGCCCTTTACTCTATGTCGTCCCCCTGCAGAGACATGCTCTATTGCTCTGCTCCGGACTTTGGTTCTGGCTCTCCAGAAACTGTGCAATTCCTTCTGAATGTTGTAGCAGGCGTCGAAGGAGGGAGGCTGCTGGGCATCCCGTGGCAAGCTCTCCCTCTCACCCGTTCCTTCGTGAAGGAGAGACTTGCTCTTGCTGCATTCTCCAATTGCCATTGCAGTTATCCCTTTACGTCTTGATCCTCAGGCCGCAACTCTGGTGCAAATCTCTCTCATGATGGCAGTTTGAGTTGGGTCTTGGGTTGTCTCTGCACTGGTTGGCAGGAAGGTGCCGTGGGAACGTTGGCTTGTATAGAAAGGCACGGGGGTTCTGTGTTGCAGCAAGAGATTGCAGTGCTTAGACGCATTCTTAGTTCTCCCTTAGGTGAGAATCAGGACTGTGTTGCTCGTTCCTTGCATAGTCAGTTTGCTTGCATTGTTATTACTTCTGAAGCTGGAAGAATGGCTCAAGATGGGGAAAGCGCAGGTTTAATGGATATCAAGAAGAACCTGTGTCGTCTGTATGAGATGACAGCAATTGGAGTCATGGATAATAAAGAATTAGCATGGGAAATCAAAAGCATGGGAGAAACCGTGAGCTACACCTCGTTACAGATTAGTAACCATGATGCCCGGATAGATGATAATGAAAGTAACCTTCGAGAGATGATGGGCAAAGTGGACAGGATTCAGGAAGATCTTGAGCGTTTGATCACCATGAATCAGGGAAGCAGGGTGAATGGTGCAACTGCAGAAGCTGAACACCCAATGGAGGAAGAGTCCGTAGAGCAGCCCAAGGCTTTCAGAGGCAACCCTTCATTTCTTTCCTTTGGTTAAATGTTTTACTTTCTTATGGTTAAATGTTTTTCTGCTTTTTATTATGTGACCAGTATGTAAGGGTATATACTACCCGAGACACTAGCAATTTTGGAGAAACTCTGTGCACTGTTTTTTGGAAAACTTTCAGGATAAGCCTACTGTGCAGCAATTTTGACCTGCAGGAATACTCTGTCTTGCTACCACTGTAATGAACGGTTGTGCACAGCTTGTTTATAAAATCCTTTTTTTAGTTTTTGTTAAAAAAAAATGCCTAAAGTTGTGAGCTATTTATATGTTGGCGTTTATATAAATTACAAAGATTTGATTCTATACATGAAGACTTTGCATTCATTAGTAAATACTCTTTTTTATTTATGTAATTAGGAATATGATGCAAATACATTTAAACATCCTTTTAAACAAATATATATATATATATATATATATATATATATATATATATATATAAAGGATGATGGTTGAGGTAATTATATATTACTTATTTCAGTTTTGTTACAATGGATGATTGTATATTTTATAGAATATCCTTGACATTTTAAAGTGGAGGATGATCTCTGTATTTTATATATTAAAGGATCCTATTATCGAAGACTAAAAATATTACAAATTAGGTGAAATAAGTTCTTCAACACATTTTCAGTTTATAAGTCTGATTCAAAAGAACTGAATAAATGAACTAGGTATGAGGTTAATAGCAGTTCGGCCTAATGGACTTGCATTTGCACAGGTATGTTCTATACTCTATGAAGTATTGACTTTTTGGATGAAAATTTTTGTGTTTACGTATGGGCATATAATGATTGACATGTTTATATTCTTCTAAAAAGTATGGTCACAAGAAAACATGTATGCATTGAAGCATGCTTGGTTGCACTATGCTATAGATATTGTCAAGGAAGTGAAACAAAATTTAAAAGTTGCTCAACATTGGCAAATGTTATGTGGATCTTAAAAATAACTCCAAGAGAGTTCAACATTGGTGATAATGTATACCTAAAGGTAAAAGTCGAAAAATAGTGCTTTAAGTTTGGGAAGATGTTCCAAGCTGGCACCCATGTATTGTGGAACTTTCGAAGTGTTAGCTAAGATAGGGTCAGTAGCCTATCAGCTTGCGCTTCCCCCTAATATAAAAGTACAAGATGTATTTCATGTTTAAGTATTACAAAAATGTATATACATGATGGTACTCATATAATTGATTTAAATGTGATTCAGGTAGAACCCAAGGGCGAATTCCAAACCGAAACTTTTTGCATCCTCGACATGAAGGAATGTACACTATAGAATCAAGCCATCATTCATATAAAATTGCAATGGAAGCACTTCAGCCTTGAAGAGGCTACTTGGGAAATGAAGGATAAAATGCAAGAAGCATATCCCTACATGTTCCAAAGTGAGCAAGAGAGCTCAAAATAAAAGAACACCGAGGACGGTGTTAAGAATAAGGGGGGGGAGAAATGTAATACCCCCAATACATTATTATTTTATTTAATATTGGTGAAAATAACTTCGAAAACAATTATTTTAGTAAGATTTAATTAAATACTCACAAGAGGTGTGAGTGACATTTTGCACAACAAACTATTTATTTATTATTAATAAAAGGAAAAGACACTTGGAGAATCTAGTTACATGAGGGGACACCACCATGGCACAAGAGAACATGTGTAAGCAAGCAAGAGAGATCTTTACCAATCAAATCAAATCTAAAACTCAACAACCAGACAAGATCTTAAATCATAGGGATTTATGGATTGATTGGAGATTTGATTGGGATGGCATAAGACCTGGGCAAAAGCTATATATATTGGTGCACTGGGATAACACGAGACGTTGTGTTATGCATGGAGAAACTTTGATGTGAATGCATGTGTTGAGTGTTTCTCCCGTTTCATAAGTCCATCACTTAGTTTGTTACAGACTCTGAGGGAGAGTGTCGCGTGGAATTTTTCTTGTTGTGGCTTGTTACAGACTCTGAGAGCAAGTGCCGCGTGGAAGATTTCTTGCTGTAGCTTGTTACAGACTCTGTGAGAGAGTGTCGCGTGGAAGCTTTCTTGTTGTAGCTTGTTACGGGCTCTGAGAGAGAGTGTCGCGTGGAAGCTTACTAGTTGTTCTAATGTGCATGGTGGTGATCTAGCTCAGGGGTGGAGTTGGGATCGTAGTGGTTTTGCGGTCCTCTCCTATGGTTGGGAGGAACTGATTCTCCAAGTATTTTTTCGATATTGTCTTCAAGTAGGTGACTCTAACCTCCCTTATAATTGTTGTGTTTGCCTTGATTTTGCAGAAATTTCTGGTGTAGAGTTTTGGGGTTGTTACACCCCTTTAGAGCCATATTAGAGGAAATTTGGGGTCTCAAATGGGCCTCCTAAGGATAATAATAAAATAATAGTTATTAATTTTGAAGGAAGAATGAAAAAAAATACTTTTTTTGTGTTTGTATTTTCGACATATCTCCCTTTGTTTTTACTCAAATTATGAGCGGGAGAACTCATGATGTCATCATCACATTTTTTCAATTATTTCTTGTTTTTAGGGTAGTGGTGTTCGTCAAAAGTATGCAGTGTGGGTACCTTTTGGATGTGGAATTAAATTTTGCATCCAACGAGCTCTCTCGCTTGAAATTTGAGTAAAAACACAAGGAGATATGTCGAAAATACGAACAAAAAAAGTAGTTTTCTTTTATGACAATTATGTCAATTCAACCATTACAGTTGACTCATTTTATTGAAATTCTATTGGTTCTTGAATTCCAACTCACAAACTTTATTATTGGCGCATTTTCTTATAAGGCACATTTTAGACCCCAAATTTCCTCTAATGCCTACTCTTTGAGAATGTCGAACATTGTTTTAGCCTTGTTTAATTCCCATCTTACCCGTGATGATTTACTAATCTTGTAGTGCCATAGATTTGAAATTTGGGGTTGGATTAATAATCAGGAAAAATCAATCCCTGCAGCAAGCATTTCGTAACAGGTCCGAGATGAGAGCACACTTAATGATATTCATGAGAAAGAAATCCTTGCAGCAAGCATTTCGTAACAAGTCGAAGATGAGAGCACATTTATTTGATATGTTGGTGCCTATTTTTGGTAATAGGTCCAAGATGAGAGCTAAAGAAACTTGCCAATCCAAAAATATGTAGAGTTAGAAGGAAAATTTTAAAGCATAAATACTATTTGCAATTTGTATTCAAGACAACTCATAAATACTTGTAGGATTGTCATATGTCAACCATGACTTTTAAGTAATTATAAGTTCAATCATCGTGTTAGTGGAAATCTTGATTACTTGCCTATTTTATAGGCATAAATCCATGGCCATCGAGTTTCCTAGGTTTATAATTACAACATAATTCAGGTGGATTCATTTTAGTAAAGACCTAGTCTAAAAATTAGACCATTTGGGTCGGAATAGGTGAATTTTTCCAGCACAATTTTGAAAAAATCAGGTCCATATTTTCCAAAATCCAGGTTACAGTTGTCAAGTTTTGAAAGTTTGGGTGTCCGGGGTTTCTGAATGTGCTGAATCCATTTTTACAATTAAAACACAATTAAATTCTAATTTCACAAAATAAAAGACTAATTTAATTTCACAGTCGATAGACTATTTTGGCCCCGTTGATCAATGGTATTTGAATGTTATGGAATCCTAGAGACAAGGGTAAGTTGTCATGGTCAATGTGTGAGGCGAAGTAGATCAATACTCTTGGCGTATTTAGGCAAGCTATCATGGTCAATGTGTGAGGCGAAGTAGACCAATACTCTTGGCATGAGAAGCATACCCATATTCAATTAACTCACTGACAGTAGAGTCCAATATTTTGCATCTCCTAGTAGGCTTGTAGCTATGTATCTTTTGCCAATAAAGTATACTAAAATTGCCACACAAATACATGGCCAAGATAACAACCTGACTATAGTGAAATAGGAATACAGTATTGTGGACAAGTACACTAAAATTGCCATATAAATACATGGATAGGATAACAAACTGTCTACACTGAAGGAGGAATATAGTACTGTGTACTATTATATTCAAACGAATGGAAATTTCCAATGATGCAAATACTCCATAAGAAAAAACATGACAGAAAAGCATAAAGCATATAGCCACACAACAAAATATCCAAAACATCAATAATCCAACCTAAATCAAGTTTACACACTCTAAGTAATCTCTGCAACCCAAGAATCATATCCAATATTGAGGCTCAACATGCATGAACCCCATGCATGACTTTCACCTGTTCCAGTGTACAGAGTGGACAACATATGCAGACACATTTTCTTCTTACCCACCAAACAATCAAGGTTCCTCTACACTATTGACCTGTTCTACCTCTTGCTCATGCATGCACAATTCTTTTGAAGCTTTCTCACTAACCAATTGAGAGTCTTTTGGCAAAAGTTGTGACTAAATTCTCTGTACCTTCATTGTTTGCACTACTTTTACTAGCATTTGATGCAAAAGTATCAATTCCAATTCCCATGATTTAGAATTTGGACTAGGAACTTGAGCCTCGTGATCCTCCAACTCAATAGTTTGGTCTTGGTCTCAAATAATATCTTCCTATTGGAATTTGACTTGAGCTTTGAATCTCCTCCTAAAGGAAACTTGAAAGAAACAACCCTCCTCTGGATATGATTCCTTGTCTATGATTTACAATTTGTTTAACTGTGTTTTACCTCTGTGTGACTGCGATTCACATATGTATCTATGCATACTTGTTTAATCGTGATTTACACTTGTTTAATTGTTATTTACACTTGTTTGACTGTGCATTACCTCTGTGTGACTGCAATTCACATCTGTATCTCTGCACACTTGTTTAACTGCGTTTTACACCAGTTTGATTGCTATTTACATCTGGAAGTATTTCTGGGTTTGATATTTTCTACCGAAGGATAGATTGCTTGTTTGATGTTCAAAATCGAAGTTAAAAATCTGCAACATTTCCCCAATTTATGCGTTGATATGTACATATCTAAACTCTGAAATCGTTTTCTCAATATCTGCATTGATATGTGATCTGTATTCTTCCCATGTTTGCGTTTGATGGTCATCACAGGTGGGAAAGAGTCATTTCCTGCGTTTCAGATCTGGAAGTGTGTTAATCCAGGTCTACCTTAAACTCAGATCCTTGGCTGTGTTTCGTCTATGAGTATAGATCTGGAAGTGTATGTTTTCCCAAATGTCTGTGTTGATCTCACAAATCGACATTGTTTGTTCTGTAAATACGTTGAACTCAAATCTGATAAATCCAAGCCTGCTTTGATGGTATCCCAAAACATTGATAGATCTGCAATGAGTGTCAGACTTCATACGAATTTCCTATATGATATGTTGATAGTCATAACAGATCTAATGCTTTGCATTTAATGATTTTCCCAAAACGTTTTTTTTTTTCTAATTTACCAAGACATTTATTTTGATCTGTGTATTTAAAATCTTACCCAATCTGTATAACTCGGCATACTATTTACAATGTCTGCTTTTTGATGGTTATCTGTAAATCTAGAAGTGTGTGCTCAAATCTGCTTTTTTTTTCTTTTTCTGTAGAATATATATAAATATCTAAAAAAACTCAGATCTGATCACTTGGGTCTACGTTTGAATTACCCAATTGTTTTTTTATCTGTAGAATATATATTTAGATATTTTAAAAACTCAGATATGATAATTTGGTGTTTCAATAAATCTTTCTGTTAGTCGCCTCATAGTTGCTTAAAACCAAATCAGAGTTCATCACTAATGAGTGGGTTGTAAGCAGAACCTTTTTATTTATTTTATTTTTTGCTTAAACAGGGGTTGACTATGTGTAAATCAGTGAGACTTTGACTTTAAACAGATCCCAACTTTTTTTTTCTAGAATTTAGAAGAGCATGTATGCCCCCTATGTACTGTCGAGACCGAAATCTTTCGGGTCTCTGGGTTTCATGTTTCCATAATTGGATTTAATCTTTCTAGAAAACATCTTGTAGTTGTTATAAGTACTGTAGATCTATCAGAAGATTATTCTTTTCCCCTTAGTTATCAAATCCTTAGCGGAGTTAACTCTCGTTAACTTTCATCGAATCGACAGCGAAGAACACCGTTATTCATGCATCGTCGTGCCAGTGGTGTTGGTTGTTTGTTATTTTAATAACAAAATTTGAACCCGCCTTTCGTTGTTAGTGAAGCTAACCGATAGAATGCCTTTAGTAGACGCAACAGCTCAGTTCTCATAGGTCACTAACTAGTAGCAGCAATGCACTGCAAGCAACACTGCAGAGAAAGACAGTCCAGCAAACAATTCGAGTCCGCGCCGATTCAAGGTGATTGACATAATCAAAACTAGATTGCAACGAACATTTCTATTGTTTAGATATCAGAGATAGTGCGAAGCTGGTAATTATCTCCTTCGAAAACGATCCATACATATTTCACTTATAGAATGCAATATATTTCGATAATATTTCATTTATTGTTAAATTTGTTAATATTTTTTTGTTAAATTCAGTTAAATATTACATTCTATAAATGAAATATGTATAAACAAAATATTTTGGATATTTAGTATAGTTGTTGTAATTGGAGAATGCACATGATGCCAATTAAATCCATGCCGTTTTTCCACTTAGGGATGTCCTTGGTTCCAATAGCTTAATTTTGGTTACCTCTAGCGATAATTAAAATGTCTTCGAAAGAAGAAACACAAAGTTATCAATTTATAATACAACTGAACTCAAGACTACGTCCAAGAACTAACTAGGTTAATATTGGCCCTTGGTTAGAACATCTACCACCTTGGCCCGGTCAGCATATGAGCTTGAAGGAATTGTGGCTCAAAAGACTCCCAAAATTTGCAATGTTTGTTTGAAGAATGTTTCTTTTAATTGTCGATTTCATTGGGTTCCTATCAACTGTTCAATAGGTTAAGAGAGTTGACGATAATGGACTGTGGGATACAATCTTTATTCCAAGATCTTGTGAAGATGAACAATCTCAGATTTTTAGGCTGAGCTGTCATAAAATATCCAGTTAGATTGTGGTATAGTTTAAGGTTGTTCCCATTTTGCTTGCATGTTGTGAATTTTGCTAATCAAATTCTTCTCCGGATGTAGCTAGCAAACACATACTTTGCCATTACTTTATTTGTAAAGGTCTTCCCAATTTTGCTTGTGTTTGTGTGTCATTGTTTCAAGGTCTTTATTTATTTTCGATACATAAAGATAACCTGGTGAATTCACATAGGACCGACATTGACCTGTGAGATGGAGAATGCCAGACAGGTGTTAGGAGAGAGAATTAATGGCTTCACTATTTTTGCCAAAATATTATATTTTTGTGTGATTGTTCAAAATATATATAAACTCCTAAATGCAGTGCATATTATGTAATCGAATATGGTTAACCACTTAACTTGAATGTTGAAGAATGAGGATGCGGAGTGGTTTGCTTTTCTCTGATGTAAGCCCTAGTCACTGTTATTGTTTGCAGGTTTCGTTGGAGCATAAGAAATACCTTATCACATCATCTCTTATAAAGTAGTCGTTGTCGCTCTGTATGCAGGTTTCAATCATGAGCTCCCTTCTGCCATGTTAACAAGTAGGAGACTCCATGCATTCAAATTTTCAGTTCGTACTTTAAAGCCAATCAATGTCAAAAAACCTTTGTAAAATATTTGTAAAATTAATGAAAAAATTTCCATTTTGCTTTAGTATGATGGATTTGGAAATTTTAAAGACTTTAAACTAACACAAAAAACAAGAGAATGTAGGACCATAATATACTGGACAATGGTTATTATTATTATTTAAATGTGTGTTTGTAACAACCCAAAATTTCAATTTTATGAACATGAGTACAATTACTTTATAATTATGATTGTATCTACCTTTTGAATACTAATTTAATCTAAGGGCATGTTACGTCTAAACAAAACAAAACAAAAACTACCATGCATAGTACTTATAATCACTAAACATGTATTTTGAAATGTGGATAGCAACTTTGTGCTATATTTTTTTAACGTATTTTAGCATTGTTAATAAAATATTAGTACTACCCTTTACCATGCATTTCACTTCAGAAAAATAAAGAGCCATCCGTAAATTACATCCTTCAATGCATTTCCTTGTTATTCTTCCATATAACCCACCCAAAATACACAAATACCCTTGTCATTATTCTCATAAATATTTACTAATAAAGAAGTGTATTACTAAACATTTGTGAACATGCAATTTACCATACCTATGTAAATGCATGATACCATAACACACATCTTTACCTAGTGAAGTGTATAATTTATTTTCTAAACTGCATCTTTTAATTCATTTACTTTATAAGAGGATAATCTTACTCAAATATCATTCAGCTTATAAAAGAGTAATCAACCACTTTCAAAATTATCAAGTACTTCATAAAGGAATAAAATCTATCCAAAAGTAATTCATGGTATATAATGGTGACAAAACAAATCTGTATAATTCGCATGATATGTGTGTCCTTTTTATAAGAAAGCATACCTATAATCGCTTATACTAATATATTTCCATGGAGAAGCAAGGAGATCGTATGTAGTCTTTATATCTGAAATATATATATTAACCACAAAACTGCAAAGGAATCGTATGCAATTAGATGTAGGATCAGATTTGAGTTATTAAAATATTTAAATATATGGTAAAGATCAAATGCCAGGTTATAGATTTAATGCAAACCTTTGTAGATTTCAATGCAGCATTAAAAAAAAATCCAACACGGTCCTTTGGAATCGAATCAAGAGTAGACATTTGTAAAATGAAAACAAAGTATAGATCAACGCATACTATATGCAACTGCATGTCGAGAGATATTTGTAATTTGAAAGCCCAATATAGATCAACGAAGATCTTTGTAAATGCATGCCCAAATATTTAAAATATTTGATATAATTTTAAAACCACAGATCAAAATGAAAGTTTGGTAAATCCAAAATCGTTTTTCGACCATGATCAGATACAGACTTGGATTGGATAGATCCATCAAACATTTGAGGAAAACATCATTGCAAACCAATGGGAAACATTGCAGAGTTTTGCTCCACTCCACCAATGGGGAAGCGTTGCAGAGTTTTGACACCTCAACTCAGATTGAAGAGGAAACAATTCAATATTTAAGATCTAAATGTACTAAAATCTAACATGGGAAAGGTAAATATATGCAAAAGAAATATCCACACAGATCTGAGCACACACATCCAAAATTACAGATAAGCATCAAAACGTAGACACTGTAAATCGTATGCCCAATTATATAGATTGGGAACGTTTTGGGAACCCATCAACGAATGTTAGATTTTTATCATTTAAGCTAGCATTATCTTAGGATCTTTAACCGAGAGAATAACAAGCACATCAATCAAACATAACAGACAATGAACACAAAGTTTTTCCTCGTGAAAACCATAAAGGAGAAAACCCCACAACTTCCTCAAAAATAGAATCAGCACCAAAAGCAAAACCCCAAAAAAAGTAAGATGATCTCCCGATAGCAGTAGTCTCTCTCTCTCTTGTCCCAGCAACTTCTTATGTCTCAGTTATGCACTACAACTGAGTGTGAGTGAATGTGATCAATAGAGAAGCTCCCTCTCTATTTATACTAATTCCTGACTTAACAATAACTCACTAGAGCTGACTTCTCTAGGAGAGTCTAATAACCCTAGGGCCCCACAACTGCGGGGACATTAACCCTTGATCAATAGGAGTGTTACCCATAATGACTTTACATGACTTGTTTACATTATTGAATCTCCCGATAGGAACATTGGGGCATGACATGACTCAAGCACATTATAGACACTTCCCAGAATAAACATCGGGGTACAATACATAATATATACAAGTGAATACATTCCGAGGTTACAAATACATCAACGCTCCCTCTTAACTAGGAAGGTATTCTCTCGACACAATTTATCAGCACAAGTCTTCTTATCTGGATCATCATCGAGTTCTTGTCATCTTCATCTGGATCTGGATCATCACTCAATCTAGATCATCTCTAGGTCATCATTGTTGGATCATCACTGCTGGATCATCACTAGATCTGAATCATCACTTGATCTGGATCATCTCTGGGTCATCATCAGTGGTGCTATCTCTTGATTCTTCTCGTCACAGGAAGTTCTACAGAGCCATCCATTTTTCATGTTGGTTGTAGGCCTAGCCTTCATGTAGGTCTTTAACGTCTTCAGTACTTATATCTGACCATGGAATGAACCATGTCAGAAAGGCCCGCTCAGCACTTACATCTGACCATGGGAGGAACACATCCAAGAACCATGTCAGAAAGGCACGCCCAGCACTCACATCTGACCATGGGAGGAACACATCCAAAACCCATGTCAAAAAGGCCCAACACTCACATCTGACCTCATCTTGTTAGAAAGGCTCTGCACTTACATCTGACCATGTGTAAACACATCACGTCAGAATGGCTTTGCACTTACATCTAACCATGTGTAAACACATCGCGCCAGAATAGCTCTCAGTCCCAGACTAAGTATTCCTGGTAACTGACCAGGTACCTACATTATCCCAGAGAATGGCATTCAATGCTTATATCTAATCATGTGGGAACACATCCCACAGTCACCTTAGAATGGCTCAGCACTCACATCTGCCATGGAAGAAACCAATCCTCTCACCATGACAGAATGGATCAACCCTTACATCTGACCATGGAAGGAACCAATCATCTCACCATGTCAGAATGGCTCACCGACTCATCACTTCCCCTTTGAGGGAATCTCGATCTAGAGAACACCAAGTTTCTCCCTGAAGTATTCAAACCTCACTCTAGCCAATGGCTTAGTCAACACATCAGCTATCTGTTCGTACGTCACAATATACTGGAGCTTCACTGCTCCTCTCTACACCATATTTCTGATATAGTGATATTTGATCTCGATATGCTTCGACTTGTCATGGAACACCAAGTTCTCAGACAACTTCACACAACTTTGGTTGTCGCAATATATACAAGTATCATCCAATTGGAGATCAAATAAATCAGACGGTAGTTTCCTCATCCATACTGCCTCACAACTAGCTGAACAAGCTGCAACATACGATGCTTCAGCTGTACTCAGTGCCACACATGATTGCTTCATGCTAAACCAGGAGATCACACCTAATCCCATACTGAAGCAACATCCTGAAGTGTTCTTTCTATCAATGGCACTGCCTGCCCAGTCTGAATCAACATAACCTTCTAGGTTAATCTTCTAATTCACCTCATACTTGAGCCCGTAATCAACTATACCCTTCAGGTACCTCAGAATATGCTTTGCAGCAATCAAGTGAACATGTCTCGGATCTATCAAGAACTAGCTCAAGGTGTTCACAGCAAAGCAAATATCTGGTCTCGTATTCGTCAGGTACATCAAGGACCTAATCATTTGACGATACATCATGGAATCAACCACTTCTAATGAAGCATCACTCAATAGCTTCATGTTCGATGCCATAGGTGTGGCCATGCCTTTTCAATCCATCATCCCAAATCTCTTCAAGATCTCTACCGCATACTTCCCTTGTCCTAAGGAAATTCCATCTGCATTCTGCCACACCTCCATGCCTAGAAAATAGTGCATCATACCCAAGTCCTTCATTTCGAACTCGACAGCAAGCTTCCTCTTTGTATCAGCAATCAACCCATCCATACCTATTACAAACAGATCATCTACATATAGTACGAGTATCACTAGGTTACCATCTTCAACCTTGTAGTAAAGGTTGGAATCTGCTTTACTCTTGGTAAAGATCAAATTGGATAGGAAGCCATCAATTCTTCTGTACCATGTCCTGGGTGCCTGTTTCAAACCATACAGGGATTTCTTCAGTTTACACACATGAGTCTCCCTGTCATGTGTCTCAAAACCAAGTGGCTGCTCCCCATACACTTCCTCTTCCACTACACCATTCAAGAAAGCAGTCTTGACATCCATCTGGTGTATCTTCCATTTCATCACTGCAGCCAGAGCAAGTACTGATCTGATGGAAGTGTATCTGGCTATAAGTGCAAAAGTTTCTTCATAATCTATTCCTTCTTTCTGGGAGAAGCCGCGAGCCACAAATATTGCTTTATATTTTTCTATGCTGCCATCTGCAACATGCTTGATCTTGTAGATCCATTTGGAAGTTACAACAGACTTCCCTTATGGTCTTGGAATAACATCCCAAACATCATTCTTCATGATCGATTGGTACTTTTCGATCATAGAATCCTTCCATTCTTTTCTTTCTGTCGCTTCTTCATAGTTGGAAGGTTCTTTATCGATGAAGTCACATAATAAGGCTACATAACCAGAGCATGACCTGGTTCTTTTCCTTTCTCTGTGATTTTCTTCTGGAGCCCCATATCTTTCTGCACCTTGGATAGCTTCTCATACCCAAGCAGGTTTCCTCTTGTGAGGATTATTATCCTGAGGTGGATCTACAGATTCTTGAGGTTCTTCTAATTCTCGATCTTCTTCTCGAATTTCTTCATTCATGGTTGTGTCATGAATTCTGGGTACTTTTGTTTCTTCAATTTCTTCAACAGGTCTCTTTCTGGATTTGTTGTAAGTTGAGTCTTCATCAAATTTACATCCCTGCTGGTGTCGATCTTCTTGAATCCCGGGAAGTATATTCTGTAAGCCTTCGAGCTTTTAGAGTAACCCACAAATATACCCTTCCTTCCTGAAGGATCTAACTTTGTCATCTTTTCTTTTGGAATATGTATGTACACTGGACAGCCGAATATTCTGAGATGGTTGACTTCTGGTTTCTTGCCAGAAAAGACTTCTTCAAGTGTCTTATTCTCAAGTACTCTGTGTGAAGTACGGTTATGTACATACACTACAGTTCTGGTAGCTTCTGCCCATAGATGCATGGGAAGATCTTGATAATGAAGCATGGCCCTTGCAGCTTCCATGATCGTTCTATTCTTCCTTTCTGCAACCCCATTATGTTGTAGATTATATGGAGTGGTTAACTCCCTCTTAATCCCTGAATCTTTGCATAATTCTTTGAATTCATTTGATGTGAATTCTCTGCCATTATCTGATCGAAAGGTCTTGATATTATTTTCTATGTGGTTCTCGATCAAGGCTTTGAATTCCTTGAACTTGCTGAATACTTCATCTTTGTTCTTTAAGAAGTATATCCATGCCTTCCTAGAAAAATCATCAATAAAAGAAACATAGTATACATACCCGCTTAATGAACTGGATGACATCGGACCGCATACATCGGAGTGAATGATTTCCAAGACTCCTTTTGCTTTGCTCTCGCTACTTGGAAATGTCTTCTTTGTGTTCTTTCCCTCCGCACATCCTTTGCAGACACCGTCATGTTTTGTCTGAATTTCTGGAAGTCCTTCAACAACTTTGCTTGCAAGTGGTATTTCCTTGTAGTGCACATGTGCAATCCTTCTATGCCAAAGTTCATTTGGCTCTACTGATTCATGGACCATAGCTTGTTCTGGTTGGCCATTCAATTTGTATAGACCTCCTTCTTGTTCCCCAATCACTACTGCATCATCAATAGTCTTTCCCTTTGGCCAGATGAGAACTTGGCCATCTACAAATGCAACCCTCATGCATTTTGCACATAATGCAGATATGGAGAGGAGATTCTTCTTTAGTCCTGGTACAAACAATACATCCTTCATCTTTATAGACTTCCCATAATCTAGCTTATAGGAGGATTCCCCACTACCTTTTATTGGATATTGGTAGTCATCTCCAAGTTTCACCTTGTGGGGTGATTCATGTTCTGATAGTTTCACAAATGATTCTTTGAATCCTGTCATATTTTTGGAATCCCCACTGTCTATAATCCAATCATTGCTTCCATGTGTGATGTTTCCTGTGAGAGAGGAAATCAAAACATATTCTTCATCACTTGAAGAATCATCACTGTCTTGTCTAATTCTCTTATTGGAAGGCTCATCATCTTCTGCAACATGAGCATGATGTATTTTCTTGTTTCCCTTCTTCTTGAGAGATCTATCTTTTTCTAGGACAATCTCTTGCAAATTGTCCTGTTTCATCACATGTATAGCAAATGAACTTAGACATATCTTTAGACTTTCTAAAGTTACTCTTCTGGTGAGAGTGCTTACCTCTGTGATGGCTTGTTCTGGTTTTCTTGGATTGTACTGTGAGGGCTTGATCTTCACTTCCCATCTTTTCTTCTCATGCTAATATTTGAGATTCTTCTTGTGAGCATTCCTCCCATAGTCTGCTAAACTTAAATAGCTTCTTTCTGGCACAGATCCCTTGAATGAAAGAGTCCCAAGCCCTAGGGAGACCATTCAAGGCGGTCATCACAATTTATGCATTCCCTACTTCTCCATCTACCACTTCCAGTTGTTCCTTGATCTGAGAGACCCTTGTAAAGTAAGACTGGATAGTCTCCACATTCTGGATCTTTACATTCTTCAATTGGTTTCTCAAAGTCATCTTCCGGTTTATGTTCTTTCCTTCAAATAGTTTGGTCAGGGCATCAAACATAGCTTTAGGTGTATTTAGGGAGGACACATGTGGTATGAGGTGATCCTTGATTGAATCAGCAATAATTCTATTAGCCATGACCAATTTCTTCTTGTGTAAGGCCTTAGCCTCATCTCCCTCTGGAACTGGAACCTCCTCATTGATGTAGGAGTCCAACTCATTTTCTTCCAGGACCAGGGAGATCCTATACTTCTAGGATCAGAAGTTATCAGCTCCCTCAAGCTTTTCATCAAGCTTGGTATGATGAGATATCTTAACTAAGAACTTCAAATGGAAATACAAAAGATTTAGATCTTACCAGGTTAAGATGCCGGATCTGGATCTGGAGCTGAATTTCTACAGAGCTAGTTCAGGAGCAAATTAGGTTTGACTTTCCCGGAGTTCTGTCCAACCAAAAACTTTGATCTTGATCTCTAAACTTTGATTTTGGGGAGGAGATCATTCTAGGCCTATGCTCACTCAAAAATTCTACTTCTGTGGGAATCCCTAATTTCCAATAGTAATGTCGGGTCAAAATCTGGAAATGCTCATAATCAAATTTTGCTTCGACAAAAAGATGCGCTCTGGAGAGGAGAGTCAATCCAACCTTCTTTTGCTGAAAATCTATGGATAGAGATCCAAAAAGTAAGAAGCCCTTGTTTCTGCAGCTGCATAGTGTCTACTTCTCAGGTTAGCTCTGATACCATGTTAGATTTTTATTATTTAAGCTAGCATTATCTTAGGATCTTTAAATGAGAGAATAACAAGCACATCAATCAAACATAAGAGACAATGAACACAAAGTTTTTCCTTGAGGAAACCATAAAAGAGAAAACCCCGCAACTTCCTCAGGAGATAGAATCAGCACCAAAAGAAAAACCCCCAAAAAAGTAAGATGATCTCTCAATAGCAGTAGTCTCTCTCTCTCTTGTCCCAGCAACTTCTTCTCTCTCAGTTGTGCACTACAACTGAGTGTGAGTGAATGTGTGATAAATAGAAAAGCTCCCTCTCTATTTATACTAATTCCCAACTTGACAATAACTCACTAGGGCCAACTTCTCTAGGAGAGTCTAATAACCCTAGGGCCCCACAACTGCGGGGACTTTAACCCTTGATCAATAGGAGGGTTACCCATAATGACTTTACATGACTTGTTTACATTATTGAATCTCCCGATAGGAACATCGTGGCATGACATGACTCAAGTACATTACAGATACTTCTTAGAATAAACATCGGAGTACAATACATAAGATATACAAGTGAATACATTTCGAAGTTACAAATACATCAACACGCAGGATTGGATCATCATATCTGAGTTTACAATAATTGCAGAACAAACAATCTCGATTTATAAACAAACTTAACAGATTTAACAGATTTAAGTTTAGAGTTTTGGTAAACATACTTAACATATTTAACAGACTTAACAAATTTAAGTTTAGAGTTTTGGTAAAAAACGCAGTCTGGGATTAGCCGCAACTGTAAAACATGATTGGAAAATCCTTCAAGTCTATCACATATTTAGAAATAAATTATAAAAAATGCAATACAGATATGAAATCGTGGGCAGCGTTCAGTTCCGTAAGGCATGTACTCAACGCCGACACTGGAATCTCGTGCAATAATCAGATCTATAAAGTTAAGAAACCATATGCAGAGTTTGGACCGAAGGTTTACAAAATGTAGCATACATTCTAGATCCAAAAAAACAAAGCATACAGAGAATGGATTTGGACGCAGACAAAGGAAGTCGAGAAACCAGTTTTATAATTATAAAATAAAATGTTGTAAATGTAGACATTGGTTTAAATTCTACCGACAAAGACAGATCTGAGCTTTTATAATAAAAACCAGTTCTATAATTATAAAATAAAATGCCGTAAATGTAGACATTGGTTTAAATTCTACCGACAGAGAGGGAACTGAGCTTTTATAATAAAAAGAAACATATATTACATTTCCATTAAGGAAAACGCAGACATGGGAAGTTAAAAACCAGATCTGTACTTATAAAATAAAATGCAGTAACTCAAGATTGCAAAGGTATCTTTTCCTTAAAAGAAAACCGTTTCAGCAAACTAGTAGTCTATACATATTTTTGTTTCATATTAAATCGACAAGGTAATTATCTACAATAATTCTGCATTTGAAATTAAGAATATTTCCATTCAAATAAACTCTAACTAAACAATTGATTACCAAGCAATATCGATCATAATTTTTACAAAATGCAAATTTACAGATCTACGAGTAAGAATACAATCATATCTACTTACGTGAATCCTGGACGAAAAAACACATTTGGAGAATCAACTCCTCCCAACCATAGGAGGCAACAACTCAACGGTTTGCTCCACTCCACCCCGGAGCTGGATCACCAACCATGCACTAGAGCAACAAGTAACTTCCTCATGATACTCAATCCTCAAGTCAGTAACAAGTTTTTAACGATGGACTTATAAAATAGAAAAACGCTCAACACATGCACTCGGCAATTGTTTTCCCCATGCACAACACGACGTCTCGTGCTATTCCAGTGCACTCATATACATAACTTTTGCCCAGGTCTTATGCCATCCCAATCAAATCCTTAAATCCCTATGATTTATGATATTGTTTGGTTGTTGAGTTTTGGACTGGATTTGATTGGTAAAATTTATTCTAACTTGCTTACACATGTTCCTTGGTGCCATGGTGATGTCCCCTCATATAGCTGAAAGTGTCATTTTCTTTTATAAAATTAGATAAATAAAAATAGTTTGTTGTGCAAATGTCATTTGAGTTTTTTTTCAAGTTTCATAACTCATTACATAATAAAAATAATTTCCAAAATATAAAAATAAAAGTAATGTCATAGGGTATTTGCAATATTTCTGCCCCAAAATCTGATGTAAAGCTTGCACTTATTCTTTTTAATGGCCACGTGAAAATGAAATAAAAGCTTAATCATTTTAATGTCCACATGAAATAAACCAAACTTATTTCTTTTAATGGTCACGTGAAAATGAAATTAAAACTCATTCCTTTTAATGGCCTCGGTGAAATAAACAAACCTATTTCTGAAAATGAAATGAAAGCTTTAAAGAGCAAACAAAAGAGTCAGTGTTAATATTAAAGAATATATTTTTATCAAAACAATTTAAAACTTTTAAAAAGGAATAAAGTAGAAATGTTTTATATATAAAAAAAAAATGTAAAAAAATGGTTATTACATCTCTTAACAATATCAATTTTTATTACTTCATTAAAATGAATATAATTAAATAATGAATGGAATTCAAAAATAAATCCATACCATACGGATTAGGAAGGTCCACTCATGTTTGCACGTGGGACTCATCTTCTTAACATGCCTTAGAATTTTAGATTTGCAGAACTTCTATTTTTTGGGGGATTGGTACCATGTTACACTTTAAGTTGATTTTTCAACATTTGATACAATGCCAAGTTGGTTAACATGAAAAGAAACTATAACCTTTTTTTTTTTACACCTCAAGAGATTTGACCCCTTCGTCCCTTGGTAGATCCCCTTTTAAGAAGGATCTATGCTAGTTTTAAAAGTAGTTGTAATCAAATTCATTAAATTATATAACAAAAGATTGCATTTACTCATTTTTTTAAATCATTATTGATGTTGTTTATGGTTTGTTAGAGTTCTTATTCTTATAACTATGAACTCTCTGTTTGTTAGTAGTTTTGTAATTTTTTTTCAAAATGTTGTTAATTAAGACCAAAATCTCTTTGGAGATATAGTTGTTTTTTACATCTTACCATAACATGAATCTCTCGATTTTGATTAAAAAGTAATGATTATGATTTATATATAACGAACTCTTCATTTTTTGTGCAGCCAAAATAAAACTGAAGAAACTATACATATTTAGTTTAGAGGATTTTTATTATATATAATATTGAAGCATTGCCATAGAAAAGTCCACTACTAACTTAGGTAAAAATAAGACTTTTAAATTACACATGCTCACATTGCTTTATAATTTCCAATAGAGCAAGGCACACCGTTGTTGGTTGGTGTAATTACTTTTATTTCATTTTGGAACTGATGATCTAATGAAACATGGCTTATATATTCAATGTGGGCAAACTTGGAAAAATCAAGTCGTTTCTAAAAACTTTAAAACTGTTTTATGAGAGTTCAAAAGATGCACATTTTCTTAACTAATTAAGAGTGGAGAAAATGAAAATGGATTGATAAGATAATGGTTTGTTACACTGCTAATTGAATTTTGAAATGCATGTGAACTCGGGCGCAGTGCTCATCATTGCCATTTCTTAAAATATTAAACATTCTATATTAATATGAAATATGATTACGAATATAAACATAAAAATTTGTTAACTAATATGTAGTGGCAAGGAGATTGATCGACAAAAAAATTGGTTGAAGGGGTGAAAGTTGTCCTTTTGGGTTTCCATGGTGAAATCAATGTGGGGGAAAATGGATTTGTAACTTTAATGGGATAAATGGAAAAATTGATATTTGTAACTTCAAAAAAGTGAGCACATAAACATAATAAACTATTTCTTTATCAAACAATCTCCATAAAAGAAAAATGAAACTTTATAAATAAAACCCTTGCACATTCCACAATGTGTATTAAGTGGATGTCCTAATCTCCAAAAATTACACCATTTCCAAAAATTGTGCGATAACCTCCTATTCAGACCTTGATTTTTATCGATTTGGTTGACTTTGCTTAAAAACGTTAGTTTGGAGAGGCGAAGTAGATGGTCATTTTGACCGAGGGGAATTATCATATAACCTCTTCCAAAATTTTAATGAAACCGAATCGGTGGTGATACCATATTGTTTTTAATATAAGCTTGTGGTTTATGAAATTGAATATCTTAGAACATGATTCTTAGCAATATCATATTAATAGATATACTTTGTAAGATAAATCTTATATATAGAGAGAGAGAGAGAGAGAAACAATATAAAGTATTGAACTGATGAAATTATATTATGGATGCATTTATGAAAAGAATATGAAAGTATGAAAGTTTTGTTAAAAAAATATAGAAGTTATTATGTCAAATAGATAAGACGAAAAATTATATATATATATATACCAACAAAAAAAACATCTTTTGGGTATGTTACATTCTTTGGTATCATAGGATAAAATTGCATTTTAGGTAGCTTGCATGTGCTAAAAGGACTACATTGTATACATCTTACGTGTATTGGAAGAATGGTACTTCATACACTTAGGAAGGTTACTTTTAAGTATACCTTAAATGGATCATAAAGATCTCATCCTTATAATTGATAAGATTAAAATGGTTTAGTGAAAAAATTATTATTGATCTCCTTAAATGGAAAACACACATTAGTGCACTACCATATAGGGAGCATTGATGTTTAAAAGTATTACACACATGGATGTCTAAATATTTCATTATTGGATTAAAAACAATATAACCCAACACTTAAGCAAGTAACCCTGCCAAACCAACAAAATATTCAAAACCTGGAGATGAGATCACAAAACAACAAATCAGAAAAATAATCTCAAGTCACGAACAAACCCAGTGCTAAAACCAATGAATTTTCAGGTACAAACGACAAAACTTGGGAATCTAAATTTCAACATACAATTTTAAATACAGTCGCTCACTCCCAAGACAGAGACAGAAGTTTGAATATGGAATCAACAAGTTCTAGAAACAATATAATAATCATGGCGTTGTCACGAGAATATTGAGAGTTCAAGCTACTGTAAGTCTATTTGAAAACAAGAAAAACGACATAAGTGTTCCAAATGAAGGTTATCATATCCCAGGCCTGTAGTTTATAATAAAAACGTAGATAAAGTTTTAAACACAGACAAAGACTTTTCCCCAATCCATGATGACTATAAAAACACAAACATGTTAAAATACATCATACAAGGAATCTATCCTGTTACGGAGATAAACTTCCTATGGCTTGGGGTAGACCACACCATACTAAATGACACTAGAAATCAATCTACTTCAATATGCAAGAGAAAAAAATGCTGCTAACACTAAGGGATACATAACATACCTTATTCCGGACGGTTGTAGTAGATCCCCATTGAGATTTTCCAACACGCTTGTTCCTACAATTCACCCTCAACAAAAACGAACAAGGAAAGCATGATAGTATTAGAGTGTTGGGCCTACTCTAGCATATATAAATCCAACATGTATAAGCAAATACAACTACATCCATGGATAAAATACTCATAGTCATACACACGTAATGGACAAGAAATAGATATTTCTATTAATAATGAACAGAGATAACAGTGACAAACTTTGTCGACACCTTGTCGAAACAGAGAAACCGAGTCCTCCACCTAGGCCTCCACCACTTCAATCCTCCATCTCAATGGAAATCTCACAAGACAATGGAAAGCTTGGGAAGAGCAACAACGTGTGCTCAAAAGGACAAAGGGATGTAAACTCAAGCATAAGCAAATGGGGCAACAATGAACTATAGTTTACTTGCTCTCAAATGTTCTCCTCCTTTCAATGCATCCAAGAGGCTCAATATATAGCCCTTCAATAGGTAGTGAAGGGTCGAGTCGAAGTGTTTCCAGGAATATAGAAGGCTGAGAGTCAAGTTATTCAAGACTCATTGAGGAAAACTCCAAAAGTTTTTGTTTTATGCACATTTCACAATGTACGTGAGCTACAGTGGAGCAACTTGCGTGTACACACGACTTTCAGGTTAAAATTCGCATGTAGCAATAAACATGTATTTTTTAGGGAATTTCTTGGATCATCAAAGTATAATTCGAGCAAGGGGGTCCAAAGAGTCTACAGAGGGACATAGAAGGCCATAAAAGTGTGATCTACCAAGTGTGGTAAAATCAACTATAACATATGCCCCCTAATGTGTGATGTCAGAGGAGTAACATGATGGCCGAAATACATTATATCCATCCCATAAGTGAAGTAATGAAGACCTAGGTGGAAGAACCAACCAATAATTAATACAATATAATGATAAATATCAAAAAATGACTACAAATATACATGCAGTAGTCCCGGATACATAAGAGTACAATGGCCATGAATAGGAATAATAGACATATGTCACATGTGGTCATCGCCACATACAATATATAGTGAACAAGATCTCCATAATGGATAAAGACATCTAATAATATACTGGAATATGGTCATGAGAGCTGACATCTCATGGATACTAGAACTATCAAGGAGGTATCATATGTCTAATGCCACCAAGCTCAGAGGTCTTCTACACAAAACACTATGAGTACATGTCCCATCATGCAAATAAAGGTGTCAAGGTCAAACATGATGGACCATCGTCTAATTACCGGTCATTGATGTATACCATTAACAGACGTGAGATATCCCACCGATAATGAAAATGGGAATCAAGGTACATAGTGCAATCAAACAAGTGTGAATATATGTGTTGAGGTCGAACACTTGAAAGAATCCATCGATCAGGGTACATTGATGTATTCCCAAAACTGTCGATGGAGAGAGGACCTGCCACTGATGACTGCAAGTCTCAAGGCACTCAATGGACTCTATAATCCTATTCTAGAATAAATGATCTGAAGTCGATGGATTGGAATCTGCTGGAAGGAGGGAATTAAGGCACCCCCATCAACCAACACGAGGTACTCAACAATAGCGGATAATTTGGAAGAACTCGAATGAACAGGATGTGCATGAACAAGTAATTGTATCAGGAATGACCGACATGCAAAAACAAGATAACTGAGGAATGTCTGACTCAGGCTAAAACCTCCTTCAAACAAGAGCATAAGGTAGATGGTGATTAAATAGGCAATACAGACTCGACATGCAAACTAGGACAACATTAGAGGAAATTTGGGGTCTAAAATGAGCCTTATAAGAAAACGTGCCAAAATAAGCTTTTGTGAGTTGGAATTCAAGAACCAATAGAATTTCAATAAAATAAGTCAACCATAATGGTTGAATTGACATATTTGTCATTAAAAAAAACTACTTTTTTTGTTCGTATTTTCGACATATCTCATTGTTTTTTTACTCAAATTTCGATCGGGAGAGCTCGTTGGATGCGGAATTTGATTCCGCATCCAACGAGTGCCCACAATGCATACTTTTGACGGACCCTGCTACCCCAAAAACAAGAAATACCTGAAAAACGTGATGATGATACCCCAAAAACAAGAAATACCTGAAAAAATGTGATGATGATGTCATCATCACGTTTTTCAGGTATTTCTTGTTTTTGGGGTAGCGGGGTCCATCAAAAGTATGTAGTGTGGGTACTCGTTGGATGCGGAATCAAATTCCACATCCAACGAGCTCTCCCAATCGAAATTTGAGTAAAAACACAGGGAGATATGTCGAAAATACGAACACAAAAAGTAGTTTTTTTCTTTCTTCCTCCAAAATTAATCAATATTATTTTATTATTTTAACTATTATTTTGTTATTTTCCTTAGGAGGCCCATTTTAGACCCCAAAATTCCTCTAATGCTTCACGACACAGGAGGCATTGACAGAGGCTCCATAGGGAGTGGAAGCATAACCAGTCGGTGGAGAAAACTCAGAATAACGAATACAACTTCTAAAGTCATATTAATAACCCAACCAATGGATGTGATATACAATGGTCTGTTCGAAGGTGACACAACTCGAAAGCTGCCAAAAGTAATATCATTTCTCGTCCAGCTTTTTATGTTTTTAAGTTTTTTGGACATTTTCAGATTAGAAGGCTTGCAAAAGAATAAAAGTGCTTATAGTACATAGCTAGAAGGAGACGAGTGTTGCAGGAAAGCAACCTAGTTCCAAGCAGTGGAACGTACCTATGCTCAATGCAAGGAAGCATGTGCAGGATAAGGACACTCAGGGGAAGGTATCCTCCTGGTAAGGGATGATCAAGCTGCAAAGGATATATAAAAGGCTCTGCTTGGATAGGATTGAGACAAGCTCGGGTTATATGGCTTATAAATCTGAAGCAGGGAGTCGGCATAAAGCTCAATAAGGAAAGAAAAATGCATGAAATGCAATTACAACTTGACATAAAAGGGAGTCCCTGTGGGATATGGCCAGCATAAAGTTCAACAGGGATATGAGGCTCTTGCTCAAAGACAGTGGCAGAACTATAAGGGACTCCCAGACCTACTGGAAGAATCTCGGCATGGGTACCAAATTGCAAAGCGGGATCTAACTAGGGAACCCATGAATAGGAAGGATCTACCACTTACATAATGCCACTTCTAATAGCAGTGTTAAGGTTCCGTGACATTACGAAGTGGGTTCGTACCTATAGTCAAGGCGATGCATAATGCAAGCGGAAATGTGATCCTATCCTATATGCCAGTTCAAAATTATACATGTAATAGATACGAACGGGTCAAGATCTCAGTAAAAGTACACTCAAATCAAGTCCCTACACCATAACATTAGGCAAAAGCAGTTCAAAAGAGTCAATAAGGGTCAAAACTATAGGCTAGTGGGTAAAAATTCTTTTTTTAAATAAAATAGTAAAAAGGTCATTTTCACCTTACCATTTGAATTTTTTACCACACATAGTGCATTGAAGCTATTTTGAGCCACAAACTTCAAGTACTGATTCCGGGAGCTAAGGGCCATGAAACCAAGAACCGTCTGAGCCAAGTAAATCTACATCCCAAAATCAATCTTTTCAATGGTTTTATTTCAATTTTTAGTGGTTGATTTTTTTATTTTAAGGCACCCCTAGCTTTTTATCCTAGCCCACACGAGCTATAGATCATCGGTTCGCGTATCGGGTTGGGTGTACGAGGAAAATGCCTCGATTTTTGTGTACACACATGACTGTTAGCAGAGAAATTCACGTATGAGAGTGCGCATACCAAATTCTAAGGAAAAAGCTCATCAAATCTTGTGTTTTTCTGGCAGGATAGTGCTAGAGTGGCGTGAACATGAACATGAAGATGTGGATAGGGTAGTGCAAGGTAACATGGTTTCCCAACAAGCATTAAGGGCATGTGGTTTGTACAAGTTTTGGTGTCTTGGGAGCTTGAGGGCTCAATCAAGACTACTCCAAATGCTTGTGGATTATTAGGATCCAGATACAAAAGTATTTCAGATTGATGGGATGCCCCTTAGACTTGAGGTTGAGGACATATACTTTATCACTAGATTATCCCGCCGGTGCGCAATATTCAACTTGAGAGATCATGGGATTGGAGGTGGCCTCACCGTTGATGAGTACATTGGTGTATACTGCCTTCCAGACACTGAAAAGTTTGGAAGTCAATCCCCCGTGAACGCTATTCGGAACCTCAGTCTTAAAGTCATAGTACTAGTTTTGGGTAGGATAACGGGATTAACATCTCTTCATCAGGATTTCAAGCCTATAATTTTTACGAATTCAAGTGCATGAGACTGACTATATATGACTAGAGTACATCCTTATTGGGTAACATGAAACAACAATTGACTGACTACACGCTAGGCATAACAAGAAACTTTGGGTTTGCTAGCATTCTGAGTACCTTCTTCTTCAAGCGTGTATCAAGCCTTAGCCCAAGAGTCCAGATAGCTCCACATGGTCTACGAGATCCAGCTCATATGCATTGGGTAGGTGTGATGTAGCGGTTAGGGGGAGGACGTGTAGCTACACCCTATCCACCTAACACACTTGCACTAGTGGTGTAGATAGATAGTGGCCATAGATGACTATCCCTATGCAGGGATAGACTTCCGCGGTGATCCAGATATTCCCATACCACAGGGAGCCGCATATGGAGATATAGGTAACAATCCCAAATTCATTTTATTTTTGAACTAATTGAATTTTATTTTTGTATTTTTTGACATAATGAAATAAAAAAAATGTTTTTGGGTGGTGTCACATACTAATTCTGGTCATGTACATGCAGATGTGGGTCCTAGATAGCCAAATGGCTTCCTTCGACATCGTTGAAGGGGATGGGATGATGATATATGATCCAGAGCATACACACAAACTTCATCCGTTTGACACACAGGGTGCCTATGGTGCGAGTCGAGGACTTTCCTGAGGCAATGAAGAGGCAGGTAGTAGGAGTAACTCGTGCATGGGTTCAGTTGTTCAGACGGTTGGATAATGTCGTCATTTGTTTTCATGATCATCACCCTAGTTAGCAATCATAGAGGCCTGGATATACATTTTGTATTGACCGTGTAGTGTTTTTTAGTAGCTAAAAGCCCAAATTTTGTACCATGACATTATGTATTATGACACCATTTTTGGGCTATATTTTGAAATGAAAAAGATTATAGTGATCGATTTATTATATTTACATGTGTGAATGTGATGTGAATCCTTCATTGTCTGCATATCAAATGCCAATATAATATGTAATTTGCATAAGAATCAACAACATGATTGTAGATCCTAGGAATGTGAATGTATGTAATGTGTTCAATTTTCATTCTAACAACCTTACTTGCAAGAATATTCATAATAAATTCATATCCCTAATACGATACACTCCATTTAATTGTAATACCACTAACTGTGAGTCAAGACGTACATCAAGAGGGTGAATACCATGAGATATGGCATCACATAATAACTCAATCATGACACTGTATTCAACAATATTGTTGGACGATGGCTGAAGACACATACCTCCTGAAGACACAACATGGATTGTAGGCATATAGATCACCCAACCAGCCGAAGTTGAGTTCTGGGTGTGGCGGCTGGCACCGTTAGTGTATCCTACATATACCGAAGACTCTGTCGACATCTGCCACAACAAACATAAGCAAGTCAACAAACTGGATCACTACAAGAATACCAAACTAAACTATGCAATTGTACAATAGTATACAAAGTATCAGCCTCGATTGAGAATTACACATAGTACTTTTTAATATAGATCTTATTTCTAGGCTCTTCCAAGGCTGTCCCTTCATAATCTACCAACTCGTAAGCGCCCTTCTCTAACACTCGTTTAACTACTTAATGCACATGCCACATGGGGTTGAACTTACCCGCCCCTAACCGTTCACTAGCTTGGTCATATAACAAAACCAAGTCACCTTCACTAAATCTCCGAGGACAGACAGACTTATCATACTGAGCCTTAACACAATGTTTGTTTACTTCAAGAGCCACTAAGGCATCTCGACGTTGCTCATGAAGTTGCTCTAAGTGGACCAAATGCTCTTCTAACTCAGAAGTTTCTTGTAAGAGTCCTATGACTAGCTTCAAAGAAGGGATTTTGCATTCAATCGGAAATATCGACTCCACCCCATGCACTAACTGATATGGAGAAAAACCAGTGGTAGTCTTAACCGCGATTCATTAGGCCCACAAAGCAGGGTACAACATGATGTGCCAATTAGTCTTGCTTTGTGTGATGGTTCTTTGTAGAATGGACTTGAGGGATTTATTTACAGCTTTGACATGTCCATTCGCTTGAGGATAATAAGAAGAGGAATGCTCTTGCTTATATCCAAACTTCAAAGATAACTCATCCATCATATTGCTTTGAAAGTGCTTTCCATGGTCCATAACAAGCTCTCTCAGGATACCGAACCAAGTAATGATCTGATTGAAAACAAAATGCGCAACTGTCTCACCGTTGGCTTCGATAGTGGGCATAGCCTCTTCCCATTTTGTGAAATAATCTACAGCCACTATGATGTGATGATTCCCCCCAGCCGAAGCTGGGTTGAAATCCATAAATTCTACCCCCCACTTGGTGAAGGGACCAACGATGATAATCGGGTGTAACTAAGCAAGATGCGAGTGCATATTCTATGAAAACACCTGGTAAGGGTTGCACCGCTTGACCGCATTGATGCAATCCTTAAAGATCGACGACCAAAATAACCCGCTCTCAATTGTTTTTGGGATGTAGCAAGCCCAGATAAATGACCACCACACGCCCTTTCATGGCAATCATTAAGCTCAATCTCAACCTCCTCATGAGTCAAACATCGACGCAAAATGGAATCCACCCCACGGTGATACAAAGTGTCACCAATAATGAGGTAGTTCTTAGCTACATGTCATAAATGTCGACGATCATCCCATGAGAGGTGAGGAGGGACCTTCAAAGTTTGTAAATAAACGATAATATCCCCATACCATGGGTCCACAGTCAAGATGAGGAAGATATGCTCGTTAACAAAAGATCATGAACCTCAAATTCGTCCAAACTAGGAAAATATGACATGAGCTCCACAAAGATCAACAATTTCTTCGATTTTACTGAAACAAATTTAGATCAAACTCTTGCAAGATGACAATAAATTTATTATATTTCCCCCCTATCATCCGTTTGGTTAGGACAGACTAAAATGGATTGATATGAGCCACAACCAAAGTCTGGCGAAGGAGTATGTAATGTCTCAACCATTGAACCGCATGGACAGTAGCTAAGGCTATCTTCTCGACATGAGTGTAACGAAGTTCAACATCAATGAGGTTTTGATTAAGATAATAGACAACGTGCTCTTGGAGCTCTTCGTCCTCTTGAACCAAAACCATTCCAATCGTCTCTTGAGATGCTGCCACATATAATAAGAAATCACGGCTATAATCAGGTGGACTAAGCATGGGGGCCAGGATTTCTTCAATGCATCGAAAGACTCTTGGAATCGCTCATCCCAGATAAAAGGAGTGCCTTTCTTGAATAGGCGCATGAAACCCTTGGTTAAATTGAAAAAATTGACAACAAACCTCCGCAAGAAGTTAGCCATCCCTTGTAAACTTTGAAGGTGTCTAATAGTGCGCGAGGGAGACAATCGAAGTATTGACTCAACCTTAAAAGGGTTGACCCTAATGCCCTCCTTAGAAACAATAAATCCCAACAAAGCGACCTACTTTCACGCAAAAGATGCACTTTTGTGGATTTAACCGGATTTGATATCAGCGACATCTTTCGAAAACCAAGCGTAGATGGTCAGGATGATCCACTCTCAAATGAGAGTGAGCAGCTAAATCATCAAGATAAACTTCAATAATTCGCTTAAGGTCATGAAAAGTGAAGGTCATTGCCCATTGAAAAGTAGCTTTGACATTTTTAAGGCCGAAAGGCATTTTCCAGTATGTGAACGTAACCCAAGGACAAATGAAAGCCATTTTATGTTGGTCCTCAAGTTTGATCTAGATCTGATTATACCATGAAAAACCGTCCATAAACGAGAATACCTCGCTCCCCGCACACTCATCCAAAATTTGATCTATGAATGGTGTGGGAAAATTATCTTTAGGACAAACCTTTTTCAAGTCTCTAAAGTCAGTGCACACACGGATAGTTCCCTGCTTCTTATCTACCGGAACAAGATTCAATACCCATTCCATCAATGGAACCGGATAGATAAATCCATCCTTGAGCAGCTTCTCTATCTCTGCCTTAATAGCGGGTGCCTTACGGGGATTCATCTAACGTAAGCGATGTCGAACATGTCGAGCATCAAGATAATTCTTGATCTCATGTTTGACAATCCAAGGTTCTATTCCTGGCATTTCATCATACGGCCAAGCAAAAACATCTCGAAATTCTTTGAAGAGCTTAGTGTATGCTTCAATCTCATCAGGGGAACAATCCGCCCCAATATAAACATTTTCTAATTTTCCAGGAGTTTGAGAAATGTTGATAGGGATAGTCAGTGACAAGTTTTCCATGTTCCCTTCAGCATATTTACCAGGAGTGCCTAGTGGGATCACGAGACTACCAACCTTATCACTAAGGATCGCCCTATAGTCATCACACTCAATTCGTTCAAGCTCGAGGAGAAAGTAAGATCGATAGTGTAACTCCTCCCAAGGTCGTTCTAAACCATTCATGGATTCAAGAATAGCTTCATCCGAAGGAAAAATATCATCGAGGAAATCATGAGAGTGTGATGGCGCAACCACCCAAGCAGGTAGTGCAAAGGGGTCCTCCTCCTCTGTCCGCAAAGAGGAAGGACTAGGATCTAGAATGGGACCAAGGACAGCTTGATAGGAAATCATCGCTGTAGATAACGACATGTACATCTTAGTAGGTCTAGGATCTTCAAGCTATGGGAATTCTTTGTATTCGATAGTTCTCATTGTATCCAAGTTTCAACTGACTATGAATCAATGAAATTGTTGAAAACCCTTCAATTTTATTGTATTCATTCTCTGAGCCATTTGCTCTTGGATATTAACTAATTTTTGGAGGACCAACTCTTTGTTAGTTCTATGGATCTCTGCCTCATAATTTTTATCCACTTGAAAGAGTTGGGGGAGAGTGCTATCTAGTTCCTTTTAGTTACATAGCTCTTGTTACGGAAGAAAGTTAAACGACAAATATTGAAAACAATAACGACATCGAAAGAGTGTTTGTTAAGTCCAGCAGTATATAATTTTGTTGCTTAATAATAGAAAACGTTTGCAAAATATTAGAGTGGTGATGATGGGTGTTGTTTTCATGGTTTTTGGCTAGAGTTGGTGTGAATGGTGTGATGTTTGATACTATTGAACTGCAAAGCTCCATTTGATATAGTATACCCACTTGTCGCATATCTTTATATGATTTCTACATAGGCCTTTGTTTATTTGCTAGGTGCTACTAGAGCGAAAGGACAAATTAGAGGTATATCCTTGCTTGGTGGTAGCAAACTTCTTAATGTCCACTTTGTGGACGATATGGTTTAAACCTTAAATTGTCTCAACAATCTGCGGAATGCTTAGAGACATTTGCGGAAGCAGTTGTTGGCGAGGAGACAATTGTGGCTTTTCTTATGAGTGGTTCTTGCTGGAAAATAGGTAGTGCATGCAATGGAGGGGGATGCTTTTGGCAAGTCTTAGTTTGACATTGGATTTTACAGGTTCACAACATTTTTGGGTATGTGTGTTGAACGTTGAAAGTGATTATGGTTATGTACAATGCCCTTGATTTTGCAAAGACAAAATTTGAAAATGAAATGGAAAGGAAAATCAAATAAGGCAAGCTTCATTTGAGTGTCTTGTTTTGATTTCCTGGACATACTATGAAAAACTTGCACCTTACACAAGATATCTTCACTATGATTACAAAAGCGATGAAGAACTTGTGGCTCTGCAAGCTATAGAGTATTAGAGCTCTATATGTGATGAAGAGATTGAAATTAAAAAAGAATACAAAAACATCATACATCGATACAAGCAAATAGGGAGCTACATAGGTACCTCATGGGCCGCGTATTGCCACCAATAGACTCGAAATAATGGATCACTAAGTAGTTAGTATTGCGATCTGAGAGTAAAGAAGCTTAATATTCCCCTGCTCCAAATCCCCTGTTTCTACAAAATATTGTGAATCCTTCATGCCGCAAAGCGAAAATTTGTCCTTTGTGAAATCGAGGAGGTGGAGAAATTAGGAGGCATAATTAGTCACCGTTAAATTTGAAGTCGTGAAATCTAGGTTGAAGACTGAGCGACTTATGCAATACTAAAGGTGGCTTGCAAATCTAGGAGATAGGTTAAACAATTATTAATATTAGATTTTAACACACCACATTTTTTGTTACTACTTGATTAAAAATAAAAATAATCATTAATATTACAATTGCATAATTTAAATGTCATATAAAAACTCAACAAGTCAGAGTGATATTATAATTTGATAAATTTATCCCACATGTAAAAGAGCATGGATAAGGGGAGGAGAGGGGAGTACAATGGGGGAAAGTGGAGCGGTGAAAAGACATACTTACCTGGGCGGGGTCAATCGCCGATGGCCTAGAGAGGCCACCTCCATTGCACTTGGGAGGGGGGTCTTCCTAGCATCTCCCAGCCAGAGTTGGAATTTGACGGGCAAATGCCCGTTTTCGGACATTTTTCCCGTCAAATACTTGTAAAAATTTAACAAAGCCGTTTAACAAAACGGTTGAATATTTTAATAAAACGTGGTTTTGACATTTTACAATTTTTCAAAAAGGTCATGATATTAGTAATATTATATATTACCATTAGTCTAGGTCCTAGGAGTTATCCCAGTATGTGAATAGGGCAGGGGACAAAACCCTTAATGTGGGAGCCAGCCTGGAGTGTGGGATCGTTAGGAAGTGATGGGAAAGCCCGCTGCTCGAGTCTCTGAGCTGGAAGCTGGAGCCATCAATGTGAATTCATAAATGTGATCCATGAACCTTAAATGCAAATTTGTGCGAGGACGAGGCTCGAGCTATCATCTAGATTAGTATGAATTGTATGATGTATGATGTATCATTGTAATTAGTATATGACAGAGAACTGGAGGATTTGGCCCTTTGAGAACCGCCTTTTGCTGGGCTGGAGTGAAATGAGGCCAACAGATTCATCCACTGAAGTCTGGGGAAAACAACTTCAATTCAATAGCAAATTTATGCAAGCTATCATCTGGATTCGTATGTGTAAGACTAGAGGATTTGGGGACAGCCTTGGAGTGGAATGAGGGCAGCGGATTCGTCCATTGGGACAAACAACTTCAAGAAAATTGAGGATGTGGCCACTGGCCAAGCAGCAGGCGTGAGTCTTTCTCTCAAAACCCCTTGTCTAGTGCTTCGTTTCAGCTACCTTAATTTTTTCTCAAATCTCATTCATTCCCTTCCTTTGTAGCTGTGAAAAATTCTTTATCCTTATTCGTTGACAGATATGCTATGTTAAGAAGGGATGTGATCGGAATAATCGTTGAAAGATCTGTCCTAGATGGCAAGAGGCTAGCCGGATGAGATTGAAATCCAGGAACAAGGACTTCCTGAGTCATTTCTTTTTACAAATTTGATGAACTGTGTAACGCATTGGGGCAATGAATTCATCTGCTGGGGCGAAGCTTTAAGGGAATTGACGATTCTGCCTTGCTGCAGGAGTCAAGCATAATTTTATTATTTGGGTGCTGGGCATCAAATAGCTGCTCAGAATGTAGGTAATAGGTATGTCTACTAGGTATCCTATGGAATTCATTGAATAATCGGAGATTCGGTGAGATGAATATCAAGATGGGCTGACAAACCAGTAGCAGCTAACCGAAGATCCTCTCCTTTTTCCTAAAAACTATTCAAGACTCGCGAGCCGCAGCAGCAAACTGAAGATCCTCTCCAGACTCCACCAGGTATTTGTTCTCAAAATTCTGCAGGTCTATATTGTTTTATTTTTTTGTAATTTAACGCCATCAAATGCCTCTTCCTCTGCTTTGTTTAAAATTCCTTTTTTTCTATTTTTGAATTTAATGTCCTGAAATGCCTCTGCTAGTGCTGACTCAGAACTTAGAAGTGATAGATAATGCAGGCGGAATAGTAAACTATCATGGGTTTAACCTATTTGATTGTTTACTTTAAGGGTTTAAAAAAAAATTATGTGGAATTCATTATAATTTATGAGTATGAGGAATTAAAGTTTCAAAGAAAATGGGATATTTGGAATTTTGCTAAGTTTTAATATATCTCTGATTTCTCTTTGATTTTAATGATGGATGTAGATAATCTACTTTGCAACATAATGAATCCTAGATTTTGAATTTAATGTCGTGAAATGCCTTGCTAGTGCTGACTCAGAACTTAGAAGTGATAGATAATGCAGGTGGAATAGTAAACTATCATGGGTTTAACCTATTTGATTGTTTATTTTAAGGGTTTAAAAAAAAATTATGTGGAATTCATTATAATTTATGAGTATGAGGAATTAAAGTTTCAAAGAAATTGGGATATTTGGAATTTTGGTAAGTTTTAATATATCTATGATTTCTCTTTGATTTTAATGATGGATGTAGATAATCTACTTTGCAACATAATGAATCCTAGATTTTGAATTTAATGTCGTGAAATGCCTTGCTAGTGCTGACTCAGAACTTAGAAGTGATAGATAATCAAGGCAGAATCATAAACTATCATGAGTTTGACCTATTTGATTGGTTACTTTAAGGCTTTAAATAAAATTTGTGTGGAATGCATTATAATTTATGAGTATGAGAATTGAAGTTTCAATGAGATATTTGAAATTTTGCTAAGTTTTAATATATCTCTGATTTTTCTTTAATTTTAATGATGGATGTAGATAATTTACTTTGCAACATAATGAATCCTACATGATTGAGAAACAACACACTTTCAAAACAAGCCTAAAAGAACAGTATATAAACTACTCACTAAGTCACTACTCAAAACTTGTTTACAAGTAAACTATATCATTACATTCGTCTAATCACTTGTAAGTCAAAATCCAAAATATTATGTAAGTTATTTGCTTTAGCTCTGTTGTCACCTGTGGACAGATTTTTAGTTCGTAAAAAACTAAGTTTTCACTTATCAGAATAAAATTACAGTGGTTACCTAAGAAGATTAAGCCTTTTTGAAACGGCAAAAAATCTTCAGACTTACAAATGCAAGGATTTAAAGATAGAGTCAATTGCTTTCAACTTAAGAGAATGGGGTAGCTGCATTAGTACACGTGGGCACAGTGAAATTGAAACAGATTAATGCAATATAAGTATAAAAAATTGTGTTTGTTTTAGAGAGAGTGTGGACAACACAATGCGAAAACCGTAACTCTTGTTCAGTATGGGTGTGGATAGCACACTGGAACCCCTAGCCCCATAAAAGCCTGATAATAGTAAGATCCTGAATACTTTCATTTAAGGTTTGTTGGGCTCAAGGAGAGTGGCACAGATATGTTATGTAGATTAGATATCTTGCATTTAAAGTACGCATGATGAAAGGGAATTTCTAAAGCAGCTTTAGACAGCTTCATAATGTATTATGTATATATTACATATGATTTGTTGACATGGAAAGTAGCATTTGAGGGTGATTTCAATTGGATTTCTGTCAAATAGAACGTTGGTTTGTGTTGTTTTTGGTCATTTCAGTTGTATTTTGTGGACACAGTTAAACTTTTGATTGATTTGGTAGGATCTTCAAGGTTTTATATCAATATAATAAAATGAAAAAATTAAATATGTAAAGGTAAATTGTCTAATGTAATGAATAAATGTAAGTGATAAGAATGTTTCCACCTAAATGTGTTAGTATTTTTATTTCATGGATATAAAATTAGTTTAAATTTTTAATTAAATAGTTGTTTTAAATAGTAAACAATAATAAGGAAAAATATATTTAAAAGAATAAGTTAATAAATTGACATCTTAAGAGCTAGCTTTGTTGGTTGAAGTTTTAAAGTCTAATACAGGTTATACTTTCAAAATAGAAGTGTTATGAATTAGGGAAAAAAACAAATTTAGATACTTTTACTTTAAAATGTTTTCTCATATTCTTATCACATAGGAATTAGACTGAAAAATATAGTCCCAATTATTTCATAAAAACCTTGATCATAAAACTTTTAAGTTCAAAAATTTTCAAACCTATTTTAAAAATTTTTAATGTCAAAAAGAAAAATGATCACTTATAAGTACCTCAAGTAACAAATACAGATCCATAGCCATGGCTGACATCAACACCAACAACACACCAACAACATCATAGGTAGAATCCATTGGTTAAGCAGTCATACGAAACTAGAAACAAAATTTATACACTAAATTAACATATTCTATTTATTGAAAATTGAAATTAAAAAAAAAAAAACTAAATTAACATATAACTTTTTTTTGACATTCAACCGTCTAGACTGAGATAAACTTAGAGAAATAAACATATAAAAATAAAGTTTTATACATATAAACTTAAAGAGAAATAAACATGTGAAGGTAAAGTTTTATCCTAAACAAATGCAAACAATGATTTTTTAAAGAGTAATTAAAATGGTTTTTTCAAATAATTTAAAATAATAAGACATGTACATATTTAAGTAAAACGTTATTATTGAGAGGTATATATTTAAGTAAAACGTTTAGTGAAGAGTAATGTGAAACCCAAAAACGTCAAAAAAAATTGTTTGACAGGTAAAATTCTATTGAAATTCCAACACTGTTCCCAGCGTCTCCCACTGAAGAGAGTGCACGTCATAATTTATGGCAGCTGGGGCTCGCGTTCACGCGGCCTCCAACTAACAAACTGACAAAATATAATATAAAATAATTATTAAGGATACGTCATATTTTGTGGTAGCGGGGCTTCGCGTTCGCGCGGCCTCACAAAATATAATATAAAATAATAATATTGATTAAGGATACGTCATAATTTGTGGCAGTGGGGGCTCGCGAGTCGCGATATAAAATAATAATATTGATTAAAGATATATCTCCGGTGACAAGCGAAGCGATGATTTCCTCTGATGTTAATTAAGCAAGTAATAGTTGCTTCTTTTTCTACGCTCTAATAATAATCACAGCACAGCACAGCGGCTACCAATTTCTTCTCTCGAATCGTTCATCCAGTGGCAAGCTATATATAGGTCCGGTCCAAACCCAACCAAACCAAATTTATGGCTATTAATGGCCTCTGTTATTTGGACAGACAGACAATTATCTATCTCTCTTCAGATTCTGTTACAGTTGACAGAGAAGTAGCAAGCAGGAGGCGATGTATTATTGTATTTAACAAAGTAAATAGTTACAGTTCCAACCAGGAGGCGTAAACAGTTACAGTTCAGTTCCAACCAGTATGTATGTATGTAAAATTAATGAATATGATTCTAACATTTATTTTACATGTAAATTACAATTTGCTACAGCCAGCCTCAAGGTTGCTTGTTTTTGTCTTCCTTCTTCAGCAGTTCATGGATATACTGTCTCATTAGCT
>LPNX011096440.1:4214-40339 GCA_001517045.1 Pseudotsuga menziesii | reverse complement strand
CTACGTGGACACGAGCCACTTATTAGCTTCTTCAAATTTTTAAGGTCACACAGTTCATTAAATGCAAAAATTCATACATTAAATGACATCGAAATATTTTTTTAAAAATATCACTATGAAGCCAACATAATATTCTACAATTTGTTTTTTTACTGCAAGTCAAATTTCACATGGAATATATGTGTTTTGAGGGCTTCTATCTAGCACATGAGTAAAAAATCAGGTTTTCATCGCCAAATTTGGCCAAAAAGTGTTACCCATCTTCATGGAATCACCCCGTTTCATTTTATCGGTTAAAAAAAAAAAAACTCAATGCTGAAGTATATGAAAACTAAGACAGATCTACTTACGTGAATCTAGGGTAAAACACACTTGGAGAATCAACTCGTCCCAATCATAGGAGGCAACAACTCAACAGTTTGCTTTGCTCCACCCTCGAGTTAGATCACCAACCATGCACCCAAACAACAAGACACTTCCTTGCAGCACTCAACCTAGATTCCGTAACAAGGAGAGATATAGCATTACGAACCATTCATAGAAGTGGCATACTATTAAGTTTTGTACATGACATAACCCCTATGCCACATAATGGATGTAGACCTCCCAAAAAGAGACGTATGTAAGAATTGAATGAATTTCAAGAAAAAGAAATGATTTAATTATCTAATCAAATAATCCTGGTATGATTCGAGATGAAATATCAGTCTCTATTCAGACACTACGATGGAAGTGCATCGAATCCAGAGCATACAGTAAGTGTCTTCATTATGGCCTTCCCCGCGGCACTCAACCTCGAGTCCGTAACAAGTTCTCACGATGGACTTATAACAAATACAAAAACGCTCAACACTCGTTTTTCCCATGCACAACACATCATCCCGTGCTATTCCAGTGCACTCATATAAATAGCTTTGCCTAGGTCTTATGCCATCCCAATCAATTTTCCAATCAGAACCATAAATCCCTATGATTTAGGATATTGTCTGGTTGTTGAGCTTTGGATTGGATTTGATTGGTATCAATTACTCTAGCTTGCTTACACATGTTCTTTGGTGCCATGGTTGGTGTCCCCTCATGTAGTTGAGTTCTCGAAGTGTTATTTTATTTATTAATAAATAAAAATAAAAGGTTTGTTTGTGCAAATGTCATTACAGTCTTTGAGCTTCATAACTCATTACATAAAAAATAAAATAAAATAAAATAATTTTCAAAACATGAAAAATAAAAGCAAAGTCATGGGGTATTACAATTTTCCTCTTATAAACCTTCTTAATTTTAGTAGATGAATCTCCTTGTTCTAGAGCATGTTCACCAACATTGAGTTTTGATAATGCTTTCTTTTTTGGTGCTTTTTCCTCATTTAAAATGACCTTTCTTTTGTTGTTGCAGTTTTTTTCCTTATTTCCTTTACTCCCTGTTGTGAAGAAGCAAAACCACTAATGAGGATTCTAGGAATTTTAGAGGTTCTACCCTTTTGCAGGAGTATTTTCTTTTAATTCAAGGGTTTCTTGCGACTCTGTTTGAAATCCTGCCCAAAATAGAAAGTGTTGCCAACTTCTCTGAGTTTTATTTAACTCCTCTAGGATTAATAGTTTAATTAAACCATGATGAAATACATTTTGTTTTTTGTTTTCCAGGTGTGCTTGAACCTTACAGACCGTCTTTCTTAGACTCCTCAGTAAGAAATAAGGCAAATGTATCATTTTCTCTCCAATGAAATGCAAAAAAAATCACATGTGATAAAAAGAGATTATTGTGTACCTACCTTCACATGTAATGTATTTCTGAACCATGACCAAAGGCTCATTCCATTAGTCTTTCAACCATTTCTTTGGAATACCTTTATCCCAATTAGGTTTTTGATGTCTAGTATTCAAAAATTGATTGTATTCTACACCTATGGTAGTTTTATTCTTAAACCATTTTTTCCCATATGTGAGAAGTCTAGTAGCTACGACAATTGAATCCTCTAAGACTTGAAGAACTGCATCACCTAATTGTGCTTTATGACCATCAAAATGTTCAACAAAATCCCTTGCAACTTCGTGGTTGTTGCCCTGCAATTTTATACAAAATTGAAACCATCTAGGTCTCCTGAACATGTTTTCACATTTTGGAAATGCTTCCAAAAAATTAGCTCCTTCAAGTTCATGACGGACAACAATTCTTCCCAAGAAAAACTTCATCTTTTCAACAAGTCAGGTGCAGGGATTATGTATAGGAGCCGTCTAAACAGGCGACTTTTTAACTTTTTTGACTGTTTGTGGTCGGAATTCATTTTTTTTCTTCTTGAATTCAAATGTTTATGCAATTCAAATTGTTTTTTTAAGTGTAGAAACAAATTCAGCACTGTTATAAACCTTTGGGGCAACCAAATCATACACGTTTAATACTTGTTATTTAGAATTCCTGGAAATGGAAACCAAATCATACAAGTTTAATAATTGTTATTTAGAATTCCTGGAAATGGTTACTCGATTCACCTAGAAACAATACCGGAAAACGAAAAAAACAGTGAAAAAAAGTCGCCTCTTTAAACTATTGCTTATGTATATTCTCAATTTCTATACTCATAATCCATATGAGGGTTATGAAAATGGTTCAAAGTTTAAACAAGGGAGCGTTATTATTTGAAATTCTCTCATGCTTTTGATCGCAACGATAGTAAATATCGAGGTTCAGATCAGGACATAAGGAAATAATTATAAGGATACGAGACACAGTTCACAAGTTCGAAATGACATGTTAATTGAGATAATGACAAAGTAAAGTGGATAAAATGATTGTAACACCCCGGTTTTGACCCCGTTTGCATTAAAAATGTATATGATGTATATATTGTAATTAATCATGGTGTGGAGTTAAAGGAAAAATCCCCACCATCGATTTAACATTTTATGTTTCAGCGATTAAAATCGTTGTCAATGGTATTTCGTGCTAGCCGGCACATTATAATTTTCGCATCATGTAAATATGCAATTTATTAAAAAACCCACAACCAGCTATTTCAATGCAACAAATAATGAGATGGGGGCATGATTTCCTAAGGATAAGGTGGGGGGGGGGATATTTAACCTTTGGGGCCAATGGGGAAAAGCCAAATGTCAAAGGGAGAACCCATGAAACAATCAACTACCTTTCTTGTCTCATTCACCCAATCATTTATTACTTCCAGAAATTGGTTGAAGTAGTTATGGCATGGGAATGGGAAGAGTATGGGCAAAGAAATTCGAATTTGAGGAAAACCCATTTTTGGGGAAAAACATTTTTGACTTTTGGGGCAAGTTAACACCCAAAATGCATGCACATTTGATCATACACCCACGTTCTCCATTTCCTTACACAGGGAAAGCTTGGGAGCTGATTTACTTTCATGTTTTTTGTTTGCAGTGTGTTCTTCATTCACGATTTTGGAGCTCCTGGGAACTTCACTCACATTTTTGGAGTTGTTGTGCATTCCCCATCCACGTTTTTATAGTTTCCTTCATTTTCCCCATGTATGGGAAGTCAAATTTGCAAAGCTCAATGCCTGGGCTCTTGGCTTGACGTTTTTGTTGTTGTTTCCCAGGCTGGGAATCCGTTTTTGTAATGCCCAGTGAATTGGAGAAGAGGCCACGATTTCTGGGTGTCTGTGGAGGCCGTTTTTGCCCACGTGAAGCCAATGAACATTTGGGGAAATCGATTTTGGCTCCTAGGGTTGTTTTACCCACTTACCATTTTCGATTTTGGCTTCCAAGACGTTTTTGTCCATGGCCAGCACTGTAATTGTTGTGTATGCATCTTTTGGCTTTGGTCTGATCTAATTTGGGAGTGGAAAGAGGTTCTGAACTAGCTTGATAAACCTAGTGTGTGAAGGGACCTCATAGATAGATCTAGGAGGCTAGTTTTCTTCTTTGCACACCCTGAATAGCACTGGAAGGGAAGGCATAAACCGAGAGATTGTGTAGCTGAGAAGGGGATGCTTCCTTGTGTTGGCTGGGTAGATGTTTAGAAGCCAGGCTAGATTTGGTGCAGGTTCCCATAGCTCTTTGGAGGAGCTCACTAGCTTAGCAGTCATCCTTTCCATCTCCTTTGCAGCCTGATAAAACCAACTGTGTTGGCTTGGCTGAATTTTGTGGTATCCTTGGCTATGTGTGAGCTTGCTAGTGTTCCTTATTCCTTGTGGGAATAAGGCCCAGCTCGGGGGTGGCAGTGCTACTGAGAGATTGATGAGCACACTGGCCTATGGTTGGGTGGAACGTTGTAGCGGCCTAGCTGGTTGCGGGACGAGCTTCTTCATAAGATAAGTATCTCTGTGTTAATCTCTGCATTGTATTTGTTTAATGAAAACGATGAACATGTGTATGCTTCCGCTGTATCTTAAATATTTATGCATCTGTGCATGTATTAGTTCAATGCATTTCATTTTATCATGTGTATGTTCATGGTATTTAAATTTCCCAGATTAGATGGCACCATTAGTCGCGTCCTCTCTCCAGTAGAGGGGCGGGGACGTGATAGTGATTAGGAAAAATAGGGTCACCAACTAAGAAAAAGTTAAAGATCTAAGTCATCTCCTTAATCATTTAAACAAATAATTAATATAAGAATTCAAATAACTTTGATGATCATACCTGATGTGGTGTTTAGACTTTGACCTTTATTAAAAACATCTTACTAGAAGTAAATATTTCCTATAGCAAGTCCATTGCATATTGTTAAGATTTTTGTTAAGTTGCACAGATACATGGAGGGGAAAGGAAACAGTAGCAAACTTATACACACACACACACACATATATATATCATGAGACATACATACTTTAGATTACTATTTATCAATTAGATTTAAAGGTAGTCATGTCATTTATAACAATTACAATTAGCAAACTCAAATATTGTCTTAAACAATATTCTTCTATCTCAAGTGCCATAGATAAGTTACTCACTGGCAAGCATTTAAATAAGAGCATGTCAACTACTTCTAAACATCGACTCTCAAACCCTAAAATTACTTGATGGATTTATCCAAATGTTACAATCTAACAAATATTACGCTGATTGCACCTCTAGAAAAGTGTTGAAATTTGTGATTAAACGCAATTTTTTATGTAAGCCAGAGACTCAACTATGTTATATTTGGGTTAGTCCACTCACCGGCGAGACGATCAACTAGGCAAGTGAGAGTCGATTGACCAGCTAACTGGTTCAAAAAGTGACTAACCGATTAGCTCATAAAGGGCCTAAATTCACAGGATTGTCTATGATTTGCAACTGACTTGGATATTCAAATTTGACATAATCAACCATGTTGTAAGGTGATTAATTAAGCACTCAAGTATAAATAAGTGAGCTCATGTTTTAGTGCAACTTAAGTGTGACTATGATGACATGCAATATTGAACTATATGCCATAATACTATCTCTAGACACCAATGAGTTCCCTTGGATATGTTGTTTACGTTTTATGGTTTATACTAATAAAAATGCTTGAAATAAGATTAAAATATCACATCCATATCATATGCAAAATTGACTAAACGATGCATCATCATATTTCTCTCCACGACATAAGGATAGGGATATGAGTGTACTAGCAATGGAGTAAATAAGGCCATAGGTCAAGGGTTCATACTAATTCAAAAAGGAAAAGAAGAAAATTGAAGCTTGTTGGAAGATTATTGGAAATATGTGTTAGTTTATGTAACCCTTCATAAATGTAGTGCACTATTTTGTATGGCTAAAGATGCCATTGTATCAATTTTGATATGCAAGTTGTTTTATCACATATGCAAGTCATTGGGGTTTATTTGAAACAAAGTTGTGAGGAATTGGTGAAAAAACTGGATTAAAAAAGGTCATTGTACTTCTACACTAGGGTGTGAAACTAACACTATAATAGACAAGCATTTGATACAATAAAATGTCCACAGATCGATGATTTTTTGAACCGATGGTAAGCCTCTATCAATTTTAGGAAATTACAATGAAACAAAATCCATGAGACATAAAATGTCAGATTACCATTCACCAATTCAAGATTAAGGTCTTGCTCTTGATTTATAAGCTTCGAGGATTTATATCTAAGTTTTGAGGTTCAATTTAGGGTTAGGGTTTTATAGTTTTCCATTGGGGTTATTTATTTGTTTATTTACATGTCAAAAAATCACTATTTCTAGTCAAAAACTTGCCATGTAGCAGCTGAAACGTTTCAGAAAACTAGGAAAACTGCTGGAAACGTTTCATGAAATGGCTGGAAACTCTGGAAACGTTTCAGGAAACGGCTGGAAACTCTGGAAACGATTGGAAACTCTGAAAACGTTTCAGGAAACAACCTGGAAACGTTTGTAATTTTTGGATACGGCTTGGAAATGTTTCAGTGTCGTTTCCAAGCCATATCCCCTCCGTTTCAGTTTCCGAAACGGGGAACAACGTTTCCCCTCCCCTTCCTAGATGTTTTCGGTACCTTGGGGTTTTTGCTACTGGAACTTGAAACTTCCTGCAACAAGCTCCTTTGAAAATCAACTGATTGTATTGCCGGAAGTTGAACTTCCCGTAGAAACAAGATTTACTCAAAATACAATCTTGCTACTATAAAATGAATATTTCCTACAACATTTTGATCCTTCATATAGTTTTAATCCATGAAAGATACACTCTTCTCAAATAATCATGAATTCATGTACTGTGTGACTGGTTATTGAATAAATACAAATAAAAAGACACGACTGACTTAATGATGGATAGATACATATGTCACGATAAACAAGGATTTAAAAGCAGACACTATGGGAGGGCTAATAAAACAATATAGGATTGGAAAAGGTAGAAAAATCTAAACATAGAAAATCAAGATGCTAACAAAACCAAAACAAGGCAACATTAACAAGAAGACCAATATATGCTAGAATTTACTTTACAACATGTTTGAAAAATGAAATTACATGAGATACATGGAAGGCAATACAAAAATTTGAACAAGGGTAGCATGTTCTAGCACATGCTAACTAAATTCAATGTTGAAAAGGATCAAAATCAAGTTTTAAAAATGCACATGGTGGTACGTCATCAAACAACAAAATATCAACTATTTGGCTCTCTAAAGACTGATTTTCTTGACAAAAACCATTTACGCCTCCAAGAATTAAAGGTGTAGGTTGTTCTTTCTATCTCTTGATGTGTAGGGGTGACTTGATGATCGATGCCTATGTGATCTCACATCGCATCCAACAATTCCATAGATGAGATCTATGGTTTACCCATGGATATTTTCTAGGGACATTTCCAACTTGCTCAAATCACCATGTTATATGACAACTATCAATGGGGGAATTTAGTTGACACCAATTTTATGACATTTTCTATCTAGTTGACTCATGGCATATAATGATTTCTTATGTGTGGACATGATCACGATGGGTCAATGGTTTCCGCAATTTACTTTTAAGAGTGTTTTATTTTATGCAAGAGTGGCGTGTGTTTGATTGGCGTAAATATGTTTTTAATGGTAGATAGTCTTGATTAGAATCATTTAAAACACATATAAACCAAATAAAAATAAAAACTTGGGTGCTGTAAGAGCCCCAGACACTAATCCTTGTGCGAGACATGAACAAAACAACCGACAAAAATGGATTCAGAAGTAACCATCAATTTGGGAAAACTTTCTCAAATCCTAGCTGCAGTTGGAAATTCTTCTTATCAGGTAGAACACATCCTGACAACAGTTAAGAGCTTATCTACCTCTCCTGACATAATAAATGAACCAAAGTCCCATGGAACCAAAGGGACATTGAGTTATTATCCAGACAGGCACCACAATAATTTTATTAGGGATGGTTTTCAAGACTGAAGGGTCTTTTGATCATTATCCATTGGCTTTCATTATATTAAATATACATATATATTATAAATAATTGCACCCACCTCATGTCTTTCAATTTATACAGTTATAGGGGTTAGTTGTTCATACGGACAAATCTTTATAGGTATGTTTCAATAAATCTCTTCCAATTTTAATACCATCCCACTCCTAGAAGGTTTTTAGAGCTGCTCCCCCATTCATCTTTGCGTAAGCAAATTATAAATTTTATCTTTAAGATGAATTGGGACAAGGGCCTCTGGTAGAAAATGGGTGTAAGAGGTTAACCCGCCGGAATATTGAACAGGTCCACTGGCAGCGGGTACCGACCTGTGGTATAAACAAGTAAACCCATCAGGGTACTGAATAGGCTTGTTGGCAATGGGGCATTCTTCCTGGGGAAGAATTTTCTTAGATATTACAGTTACCCCACCGGAGTACTGAACAGGATTTCCGGCAGTGGGTTCTGACTTTGATATCTATTTTTTTTAAAAGCCTCATTTATACTTGTCTATGTGAACAATGTACCTGTGTAAATGTTAAAAAGAAGCCATGTTGGGTTAAATGAAAATTAAAGAGAACTATTTGTAATAAGCTAGTCGATAATCATTTTCAGATGCTTCAAGTCTTTGTTACCTGATATTTATTATAGAAAAGGTTTATGCCTCTAGAGTGTACTAACGTTTAGTGATTCAATTAACATAGCTGTGAACTTTTTTTTTTCGCCACTCAAACTTTCTTGTGTGAAGCTGAGTCAAGTTGGCCAGTACACTATTTTGGCTTCATTTGGTACTCCTATTGTCTTGTTTTTAGAAGGCACATATTTTGGTGAAGAAGTTCTCTATGGATAAAGAGGAAGAAGTCTGTGCGTATGGGTTGAAGTTTTGAATATTTTTAATAGTTAGATGCAAGAGTGAGATTGATAGTCTATGGACTGCTTTTAATTCTGTTTTTGTATTGACAATAATGAATAGTTTTATGACTTAACTTTGTTTATGTGTGGTCAGATGAAGAAGTAACCACTGAATAATGGTAACTGTGCAAGGAGCCTGCTGGATAAAACAAATTTTTCGGGCAGTTTTAATTGTCTTTTCAACTCACAAAAGTTGAACATTTTGAAGAAAGATAGTTATTTGCCCTTGCTTATAACATCATCACCCTGCTGGCAATCATTTCCACCCTTGCAAGCTTGAAAATACTTATGTGTCTGGACAAGAAAATACTAGACTCAGACTGGATCAGGTACTGGATCAGGTGTCGGATCAGGTATTCGAATGAGTTCTGCAAAACTGGTAAATTGAATTTTAAAGGAAATGTTCAAAACGTTGGAGTAATCTTTACTGTTAAAAGCCAAGTATCTTTCTAATTTAAAAAAATGGTGAAATTATGAGGATTTACCTTAACACATTATATTCCATAGAGTTGATAAGCCGCCTCTCCTTTGTAAGTAATTTAATGACATATACACCTTAGAAAAATTTTACTTTATATTATTGATTATCTTATATCAATAAATCATACACCATCGCTTATGTTTAGTTTTCCATTTTTAATTTTTATGTCATTAATTTACTAAAATCCAAAGCCTGACTCCATGGTTAAAATTGACATTTGATATGTCTTAAGGCTATGAATTTTTCTCGGACGTGTCGATATCATTATAAGGCAAGGCAGTGTCGGCAGTACGTGCCTTGATCTGCTATAATTTCCTTAGCACGTCCGTCATTACCATCATATTTTTTTCCCTTTGCCATTATATTTTTAAATGGACTGGTTCTGGCTTTCATCTTTACCATCTGGAGGGAGGTTGATAGAGGTTTTTAATTGTCCTTCGAGTTACTGTGTGCTCTCATTTCGCCATTCGCTCTGTCCCTCATCTTATTCCCGTGTTTCCACGATGCTCAATCGACGTGAACCCACTGAGTATGGACAGTTATTGGCCATGCTCGAGTTTTTAGCTTGTAATGAACTGTTTATCTGAGCCGGGTGGCACCCCTTCTTGACCACTCTCTAGGGGCATGATGACATTGTCTCCTTACAATTCGCCCAAGGATTCGATGGTCACACTGCTAAGGTGGGATCATTGGTGTTTCAAGTTACGAAGGAGTCAGTCACGCGGGCTACAGGACTTCCACGAACAGGGGATCGCTGGTTCAAAAGCTTCAAGCTACCACGCAAAGACTATGATTACGTTTTTAAACCTGAATTCTTGGCTGTGAAGGGTGAAAACGGATTTTCAAAGCTATGGATCAGAGAAGAATTTATCAGTCCCTTAGTAATAAACACCAAGCTCATTACTTGTGAGGGTCGATTATCTACTTTCAAAGCTTGTCACTTTCGATTGCTTGCACATTTTGAATTCGGTAAGCTCCTCAACTTTCCATTTTATTTGTGGAAAATTTTGGGTAAGATGGCTTCTCAGGTCAAGAAAAATATAGAAAACCATACTCATAGCCTGTATCATCATGGGTTTATCAAGATGGTCATTTTAGCTGAGTTGAAGAAAAAAAAATCAAGCATGGGGACAATTTCTATACGAATTGTCCAATTCTCATATTAGTTCACCCATGGTTAATGAAGTGAGCAGACCTCATATTCCTGATCTTATTGACAAAGTATCCTCTGTGAATGTTTATAAATGTCAAACTAGTCACATTCAGGAACAAGAAGTTAATAGTTGTAAGAAGGCAAGAAGGTCCCATGCCAAGAAGCCTCGGGGGTTAAAAGGGTGGCAAGCAAATTTTCAGTTTGATAGTGGACAAGGTCGGCCTGATTGTAGGAAATTTCATGTTCCATCAACCCGTAGGTTTACCTGTAGTATGGCTGCCAAAGAGAAAAAGATAGAATCTAAAGGTAAACCACCTATTCATGTTCAACTATCTTCATCCACTTCTTCATCTGCGCATGATGATTCTTATGATTCCCATGATAATCCTTCAATACCGAGTCCTGTTGCAGATTATTCATTTCCATTTCATTTTTCAGCATCTCAGACTTTAAAATATGATCAGAAGTCTGTCAAATCTCACCGATCAGATACTTCAGCCTCAGTCTCTGGAATTTAACCCAAATTTTGGTCATCAATTTTGATTCTCAATTTTGTATGTCTGGGTCAAAATTTTCTTGCATTGGGACATGCAAGGTCTTCAGTTTGGGGGAGATGATGATCTCATGTTTTTGCTTGTCTACCACCCTATTCCTAGTTCGAAGCTATATGGGATCAAGTATATTTGACTCTTTTTTGTTGTATTTTGTGTTTGAATATGTATTTTCAAGGACAACATCCCAAGATGCTTTAAACAGGTAAATTCTTGACATTTTTATCACTTTACTTATCATTTTGATGGATTTCAATTCATAACTAAAACTTTAGCTTTTGATTAAATGATGATGATCATTTGTCAAAATCTTGTTTCCCACGCAGTTGTTTTTCTGGTGGCTCGATCCGACACCTGTTCCGGCACTCATTGAGCATGTATTGATTGGTTCAGATATTTGGGGGATTCATTTGTCCAAAATTACTCATGGATTTTATGCTTGGTCGTTTCAATATGGATTATGAGCTATCAGTCATCATTCAAATGCTCTGTTTCCTCCAGAAGTCGTGGCCCTAATCTCAAGCAATCTGGCAATGGCATTCCCATCATTAATCAGGAACCTGATTTCGGGCTCAATTTCTGAGCAATCGGTGGGGAATGATTCAAAACGGTTCAAAACCCACTTCATAAATGGCCTCGTTTATGCCTAACCGCAAGAAATTTTCAGAATTTCTGAACGAATGTGGAGAAATCCTTCCCGGAACAGACGTGGTTTTTCCATATTTTGGTGTTGGTCGTTTTCTGGGTGGTTGCACGAATTTATGATTTTTGCGATGGATCTTATCCATCTATTCATGTATAAATAAAGCCTTAGAAGGATGAGACGAGAGGACATACTGTAAAACTTTGATTTCAAATTAATTGATTGATTACTGCATTTTATTCCTTAGAGCTTCAATTTCAGATTTAGAGGTGTTGAAGGCCGGGCCCACCTTCAACTCTTGTTGTTTGTATGTAGCTTTGTTTTATGTTCATCACTGTAGGAAAAATCATATCATTTTGTTTCGATACTATTCTCTGTATATCAATATGTTGGTAAGCTTTATAGACTCGTGGTTGAAGATATATTGATGCTTGCATTGGATTGGTTTACATTATTGCATGTGTGTGAACAGGCTTAGGTAATTTTAGTGGATCTGATTTAGCAAACTGTAGGTTTGAATAATCGTAAGAGTAGTGGAATGTGCCAGACCTAAATTCTCTCTTCTTTCATTTTCGGTAACTAGATTAGGCTGTAGTATTGAGGATTGAAGGGTTAAACTTCTTATCCAGAGTTTTCATAATTTATAGGGTTTGCAAAGCTTTTAAGCATTTCAAGGATTTGCAGAATTTTTAGAGTTTAAAGAGTTGGCAGGGTTTATAGAATTCATAAAAGTTTTAGAGCTTATAACGTTCATAGGATTGATCAGATAGCAATTTCAGACTTGTTGCAGAAGGTTTGGAATTATGTACGGCTTAGTTCAAGATCTTGAGAAAGTCAAATGAGTCAGAGAGAGGAAGTTACAGTTTATTGATATTTGACAGTGTGTTTTGCCAGTATATTTTGATTCTTGTCATTCATTTCTTTATAGCTATAGATCGAATTCAAAAACTAGCGCTGAATATTCTGAGTTGCTCGAATTGAATTAAAACAGAGTTTTGTTTAAATATTTTCAAGTCATTGTTATGATCATAAGGTATTGCTTCTTGCTTTTAAGGAAAATTCATTGCAGTAAGCGTGTTTTTTAATGATAGCATTGATACGAAGTAAGGCTCGTTAATCTTCAAAGTAAATAAGTTTTTAATATTTGTGGAAGATATGTTATATTTGTGACAGATTTCCCTTTGATGGTGAAAACAGTTTGAAAAGGCCAGTATGTATAAAGCAAAGTTGTAGAAGCTATGGTGGAGTTGAGTGAGATATTAAAGATTGATCAATTAGTGTTTCTTCTATAAACAAGTTTGAAGATCTCTTTTAGCAGTAGGATTTCCTTCATTGAAAATACTTGATTGCTTGGTTGTTATTTTTAGGTTAACATTGAGCATGATTTGAAACTGCTTTTATTAAATTTGATAAACCTTTTGATTGTAAATAGAACTTAGAGGATTGATTTCTTTTCTTAGATTAGGTTTAACAACCGCAGATCTTGGTTTTTCAGTAGAATAGTTCATTTTAGGAGTTACATTTGTGTGTGAGTAGATTAAAGTTACCTTAGGCATGAGCTTGAAACCATTTTACCTTGCACATATAGTGTAGTAACTCAAAGTTTACGTGTCCTGGTTGATAATTAAATCAAAGATAAATTAATTAGTGATAATTTTACCCAACATTTTGGCGCTGTTGCCGGGGAGTTGCTCCAAGGTAAGCTGGTATTTTGCTCATTTTCTACAAATTTGTTGGCTGTGAAGTTCAGGTAGATAGGGGTAGATAGGTTTTCTTTACATTACACAACAAGGGGGAGGGGAAACGAGAAGACGCAAAGACGAATTCACTGCGGGATTCCCATGGTGTAACAGCCTGACGCATCCACTTTAGTGGGTTGCCCCAAATCCTTGTTGTTTCGTTCTCGTAAGTGTGTTTGCTTTTTCACATGTTCAATTTATTTTGCTGCAAAAGTGTGTTTACCTTTCCTGCAGGGAGTCTTTACTTTCTTGCAATTTAATTTCATGCAAGTGTGTTTTTCTTTTTGCAAGTTTGGGTGTGTTTACTTTCCGCAATTTAATTTTAAGAGTGTTTTATTTTATGCAAGAGTGGCGTGTGTTTGATTAGTGTAAATATGTTTTTAATGGTAGATAGTCTTGATTAGAATCATTTAAAACACATATAAACCAAATAAAAATAAAAACTTGGGTGTTGTAAGAGCCAAGACACTAATCCTTGTGCGAGACATGAACAAAACAACCGACAAAAATGGATTCAGAAGTAACCATCAATTTGGGAAAACTTTCTCAAATCCTAGCTGCAGTTGGGAATTCTTCTTATCAGGTAGAACACATCCTTACAGCAGTTAATATTTTATCTACCTCTCCTGACATAATAAATGAACCAACGTCCCAAGAGCCACAAAAAAATATTCCTTGCCAAATTGCAGAGGAAATTGACAACTTGGGGATTACATCCGATGGAAAGCAGCCTAAAATTGAGGAGGTATTAGCAGATCCTCTATGTACTTCCGAATTCAATCAATCAGAAGAAGGGGATCTACATGATATGATGAAGGAAGGTGAGTACTAGGACTACTTTGAAAGTTGGTTCCAAGAGGTAACCAGACTACAACACCATTTCCTCCTTCAACACCTTTTGTTGCAGAAGCAAGTCGGTTGGTTCTCCATATCCAGGTAATCATTGCAACAACTTTTTCATATGTGGATAAAGGTATATTTTTAATCTTACTTCGCACTTGGTTACATTGGAAGAATTCATATACTTGAATAGAAATGTTTTCTTTCTTCTTAGGTAGAACAAGAAAATATGTATATAAATAAAAAAGTTGCATGTTTAGTTTAGAAATTAATGCAGCTTCGTTGTTTTTCTTTTTTTTCTTCAATAAAATGATAAGATCTTTAACCAGAATTTATACCTTCTCTCCAATCCATACTTTCAGAAAATTTATTATAATAGCAGCTCATAGCCTATAAAGGAAAAATGCCAGAGGGTAATATGAAATTGTGATTGTTTTTAATAATGGTTCTGTAAACATAAGAACAATTGATGATGAACAAGTTGCATTTGTGGTAATGGACAGCGGTTGAAGGTATTTTCTTTAGTGAGGCTTAGGGTATTTTTTTTTTAAAAGGGAAGTTTCTCTGTTACCGTTGATTCTTTTTTATTTTCAAGAACTTTCCTAATGTGAATTAATCCCTGAGAAACACTTTAAATATTTTTACAGGTTTCACTAGGTTATTGGAATACTTGTATCAAATAAATAAAAAAAGCATGTTTTGCTATAAGACTTGTTGTTTTCAGTTCAGTATTTTTTATAGACTTGTCCTCTTTATTCATACAGGATGTCTTTCTACCTTGCTTTGCCTCTATTTGTGATTTACAGCCTCAAGGGGTTTCACTTATGAACTCATAGTATACTAGTGCCATTTGACTTGGTTTCACACTGGATTCAATGAGGATATTTTTACAAGTAGTAACAGTTGGGGACATTGAGTTATTATCCAGACAGGCACCATAATAATTTTATTAGGGATGGTTTTCAAGACTGAAGGGTCTTTTGATCATTATCCATTGGCTTTCATTATATTAAATATACATATATATTATAAATAATTCCACCCACCTCATGTCTTTCAATTTATACAGTTATAAGGGTTAGTTGTTCATACGGACAAATATTTATAGGCATGTTTCAAGAAAGCTCTTCCAATTTTAATACCATCCCACTCCTAGAAGGTTTTCAGAGCTGCTCCCCCATTCATCTATGCGTAAGCAAATTATAAATTTTATCTTTAAGATGAATTGGGACAAGGGCCTTTAGTAGAAAAAAGGTGTAAGAGGATAACCCACCGGGATACTGAACAGGTCCGCTGGCAGCGGGTACCAACCCGTGGTATAAACAGGTAAACCCATCAGGGTACTGAACAGGCCTGTTGGCAATGGGGCATTCTGCCTGGGGAAGAATTTTCTTAGATATTATAGTTACCCCATCGGAGTACTAAACAGGCTCGCCAGCAGTGGGTTTTGACTTTGATATCTATTTTTTTTAAAAGCCTCATTTATACTTGTCTGTGTGAACAATGTACCTGTGTAAATGTTAAAGAGAAGCGATGTTGGGTTAAATGAAAATTAAAGAGAACTGTTTGTAATAAGCCAGTCGATAATCATTTTCAGATGCTTTAATTCTTTGTTACCTGATCTTTATTATAGAAGAGGTTTATGCCTCTAGAGTGTACTAACGTTTAGTGATTCAACGAACATAGCTGTGAACCTTATTTTTTTTCGCCACTCAAACTTTCTTATGTGAAGCTGAGTCAAGTTGGCCAGTACACTATTTTGGCCTCATTTGGTACTCCTCGTCTTGTTTTTAGAAGGCACATATTTTGGTGAAGAAGTTCTCTATGGATCAAGAGGAAGAAGTCTGTGCGTATGGGTTGGAGTTTTGAATATTTTTAATAGTTAGATGCAAGAGTGAAATTGATAGTCTATGGACGACTTTTAATTATGTTTTTGTATTGACAATAATGAATAGTTTTATGACTTAGCTTTGTTTATGTGTGGTCAGATGAAGAAGTAACCATTGAATAATGGTAACTGTGCAAGGAGCCTGCTGGATAAAACAATTTTTTTCAGACAGTTTTAATTGTCTTTTCAACTCACAAAAGTTGGACATTTTGAAGAAAGACAGTTATTTGCTCTTGCTTATAACATCATCACCCTGCTGCCAATCATTTCCACCCTTGCAAGCTTGAAAATACTTCTGTGTCTGGACAAGAAAATACTAGACTTAGATTGGATCAGGTGTCGGATCAAGTGCCGGATGAGGTATTGGAATGAGTTCTGCAAAACTGGTAAATTGAATTTTAAAGGTAATGTTCAAGACGTTGGAGTAATCTTTACGGTTAAAATCCAGGTATCTTTCTAATTTAAAAAAATTGGTGAAATTATGAGGATTTACCTTAACACATTATATTCCATAGAGTTGATAAGCCACCCCTCCTTTGTAAGTAATTTAATGACATATACACTTTGGAAAAATTTTACTTTATATTATTGATTATTTTATATCAATAAATCATACACCATCGCTTATGTTCAGTTTGCCATTTTTAATTTTTATGTCATTAATTTACTAAAATCCAAAGCGTGACTCCATGGTTAAAATTGACATTTGATATGTCTTAAGGCTATGAATTTTTCTGGGACGTGTCGATATCATTATAAGGCAAGGCAGTGTGGGCAGTACGTGCCTTGATCTGCTATAATTTCCTTAGCACATCCGTCATTACCATCATATTTTTTTTCCCTTTGCCACTATATTTTTAAATGGACTAGTTCTGGCTTTCATCTTTACCATCTGGAGGGAGGTTGATAGAGGTTTTTAATTGTCCTTCAAGTTACTGTGTTCTCTCATTTCTCCATTCGCTTTGTCCCTCATCTTATTCCCATGTTTCCATGATGCTCAATCAACATGAACCCACTAAGTATGGACAGTTATTGGCCATGCTCGAGTTTTTAGCTTGTAATGAACTGTTTATCCGAGTCGGGTGGCACCTTTTCTTGACCACTCTCCAGGGGCATGATGACATTGTCTCCTTGCAATTCGCACAAGGATTCGATGGTCACACTGCTAAGGTGGGATCATTGGTGTTTCAAGTTACGAAGGAGTCAGTCGCACAGGCTACAGGACTTCCACGAACAGGGGATCGCTGGTTCAAAAGCTTCAAGTTGCTGCGCAAAGACTATGATTACATTTTTAAACCTGAATTCTTGGCTGTGAAGGGTGAAAAAGGATTTTCAAAGCTATGGATCAGAGAAGAATTTATCGGTCCCTTAGTAATCATCACCAAGCTCATTACTTGTGAGGGTCGATTATCTACTTTCAAAGCTTGTCACTTTCGATTGCTTGCACATTTTGAATTCGGTAAGCTCCTCAACTTTCCATTTTATTTATGGAAAAGTTTGGGTAAGATGTCTTCTCAGGCCAGGAAAAATGTAGAAAACCCTACTCATAGCCTGTATCATCACCGACTTATCAAGATGGTCATTTTAGCTGAGTTGAAGAAAAAAAAATCAAGGATGGGGACAATTTCTATATGAATTGTCCAATTCTCATATTAGTTCACCCATGGTTAATGAAGTGAGCAGACCTCATATTCCTGATCTTATTGACAAAGTATCCTCTGTGAATGTTTCTAAATGTCAAACTAGTCACATTCAGGAACAAGAAGTTAAGAGTTGTAAGAAGGCAGGAAGGTCCCATGCCAAGAAGGCTCGGGGGTTAAAAGGGCGGCAAGCAAATTTTCAGTTTGAGAGTGGACAAGGTCGGCCTGAATGTAGGAAATTTCCTGTTCCATCAACCCATAGGTTTACCTATAGTATGGCTGCCAAAGAGAAAAAGATAGAATCATAAAGGTAAAACACCTGTTCATGTTCAGCTATCTTCATCGACTTCTTCATGTGCACATGATGATTCTTATGATTCCCATGATATTCCTTCAATATCGAGTCCCGTTGCAGATTCTTCATTGCCATTTCATTTTTCAGCATCTCAGACTTTAAAATCTGATTAGAAGACTGTCAAATCTCACCGATCAGATACTTCAGCCTCAGTCTTTGGAATTTAACCCAAAGTTTGGTCATCAATTTTGATTCTCAATTTTGTATGCCTGGGTCAAAATTTTCTTGCATTGGGACATGCAACGTCTTCAGCTTGGGGAAGATGATGATCTCCTGTTTTTGCTTCTCTACCACCCTATTCCTAGTTCGAAGCTATATGGGATCAAGTATATTTGACTCTATTTTGTTGTATTTTGTGTTTGAATATGTATTTTCAAGGACAACATCCCAAGATGCTTTAAACAGGTAAATTCTTGACATTTTTATCACTTTATTTATCATTTTGATGGATTTCAATTCATAACTAAAACTTTAGCTTTTGATTAAATGCTGATCATTTGTCAAAATCTTGTTTCCCACATAGTTGTTTTTTTGGTGGCTCGATCCGACACTTGTTCCAGCACTCACTGAGCATGTATTGATTGGTTCAGATATTTGGAGAATTCATTTGTCCAAAATTACGCATGGATTTTATGCTTGGTCGTTTCAATATGGATTATGAGCTATCAGTCATCATTCAAATGCTCTGTTTCCTCCAGAAGTCGTGGCCCTAATCTCAAGCAATCTGGCAATGGCATTCCCGTCATTAATCAGGAACCTGATTTTGGGCTCAATTTCTGAGCAATCGGTGATGAATTATTCAAAACGGTTCAAATCCCACTTCATAAATGGCCCTGTTTACCCCTACACGCGGGAGATTTTCAGAATTTATGAATGAATGGAGAGAAATCATTTTCGGAACAGACGAGGTTTTTCCAGATTTTGGTGTTGGTCATCTTGTGGGTGGTTGCACGAATTTATGATTTTTGGAATGGATCTTATCCATCTATTCATGTATAAATAAAGCCTTAGAAGGATGAGACGGGAGGACATACTGTAAAACTCTGATTTCAAATTAATTGATTGACTGCTGCGTTTTATTCCTTAGAGCTTCAATTTCAGATTTAGAGGTGTTGAAGGCCGGGCCCACCTTCAACTCTTGTTGTTTGTATGTAGTTTTGTTTTATCTTCATTACTGTAGGCAAAATCATATCATTTTGTTTCGATACTATTCTCGGTATATCAGTATGTTGGTAAGATTTATAGACTCGCGGTTGAAGATATATTGATGCTTGCATTGTATTGGTTTACATTATTGCATGTGTGTGAACAGGCTTGGGTAATTTTAGTGGATCTGATTTAGCAAACTGTAGGTTTGAATAATCGTAAGAGTAGTGGAATGCACCAGACCTAAATTCTCTCTTCTTTCATTTTCGGTAACTAAATCAAGCTGTAGTTTTGAGGATTGAAGGGTTAAACTTCTTATCCAAAGTTTTCATAATTTATAGGGTTTGCAAAACTTTTAAGCATTTCAAGGATTTGCAGAATTTTTAGAGTTTAAAGAGTTGGCAGGGTTTATAGAATTCATAAAGGTTTTAGAGTTTATAACGTTCATAGGATTGATCAGATAGCATTTTCAGACTTGTTGCAGAAGGTTTGGAATTATGTACAGCTTAATTCAAGATCTTGAGAAAGTCGAATGAGTCAGAGAGAGGAAATTACAGTTTATTGATATTTCACAGTGTGTTTTGCCAGTATATTTTGATTCTTGTCATTCATTTCTTTATAGCTATAGATCGAATTCAAAAACTAGCGCTGAATCTTGTGAGTTGCTCGAATTGAATTAAACAGAGTTTTGTTTAAATATTTCCAAGTCATTGTTATGATCATAAGGTATTGCTTCTTGCTTTAAAGGTAAATTCATTGCAGTAAACGTGTTTTTTAAGTGATAGCATTGATACGAAGTAAGGCTCGTTAATCTTCAAAGTAAATAAGTTTTTAATATTTGTGGAAGATCTGTTATATTTGTGACAGATTTCCCTTTGATGGTGAAAACAGTTTGAAAAAGCCAATATGTATAAAGCAGAGTTGTAGAAGCTATGGTGGAGTTGAGTGAGATATTAAAGATTGATCAAATAGTGTTTCTTCTATAAACAAGTTTGAAGATCTCTTTTAGCAGTAGGATTTCCTTCATTGAAAATACTTGATTGCTTGGTTGTTATTTTTAGGTTAACATTGAGCATGATTTGAAACTGCTTTTATTAAATTTGATAAACCTTTTGATTGTAAATACCGCTTAGAGGATTGATTTCTTTTCTTAGATTAGGTTTAACAGCCTCAGATCTTGGTTGTTCAGTAGAATAGTTCATTTTAGGAGTTACATTTGTGTGTGAGTAGATTAAAGTTACCTTAGGCATGAGCTTGAAACCATTTTACCTTGCACATATAGTGTAGTAACTCAAAGTTTACGTGTCCTGGTTGATAATTAAATCAAAGGTAAATTAATTAGTGATAATTTTACCCAACATAAATCATTAAAGAGTGACAATTTAGTAACAATAGAACGAAGACGCTACAATTAAGGGCGTATTCACAGTTGGAGAAAGGACACATTTGAGGATTGAGCTCATCTTCAGTTGGACATTGACATCAACACAATTACCAGGTTTCTTTGTTTGAACCAATAACTATTGTTTGTTTGTGTTTGTTGTAGAAAAAAAATAGCTATTGAGTATTGTCATCCATTATTCTCTCTCTTATGGTGTATTTTTGGACATTATTTATGAAAGTTATAAATCAATGTAAGACAGACTGTTGTCTAAAACATTTCATCAACACTCAAAAGCAGCAGTAACGACAAACATCACAACAATTCAGTTCATATTCCACTTGGGTTGTATGAGATATTGATGGTATGGGGAAAGGGAGGAATTCCCCTCACATGATTAGATTCAAAATCTGAGATGGGTGATAGACGAGATCCCTCAGTAGAAAGTATGCACAAAATGATGAGTGAATTGATAAAAAGACAAAGGGAGGCAAATGCACATCATCAACAAACTATGGGGTTGCTTACTCAATTAGTAAACCAACTTGAAAATCAGGTCCTATACAGGACATGTTGGATTCAATAGATCTTGGGGAAACAACACTCACTCTTCAGCACAAAGTGCCCCATGGGCAGGGAGAAATAGGACACCCATACCATCAATACCATCCTTCCTTGAGGAGCATCCTTTAGTGACCCCAGAACAAGAGATTGATGATGATATTACCACTCATGCCTAGAAGATTATAATGCTTTGAGAGAGGAGGTACATGCATCCTTATCTTTTTCAGACTACTACAATATCAAGTCTAGTAATCAGCCTAGATCTGGGGGTCAAACAACCCCGAGTAAACAAAACTTTGACTTGATGTGCAAGATTGGGAGGTTGTCCGTCCCATTCTTTGATGGATATTCCAAGTTCACAACAAGAGCACGAGTACACAAGTAGGATACCTATTTCCATCTTAACTAGGAGATAGAGGAAAAGGAAATTAAATTTGCCACCTTACACTTGGAGGGAGAGGTAGGTACACCAATAACATACATTACATATTTTTAGAGGGTAGCAGTCATGGTGACCGATGTATCCAAGCGAAGATTGGTGATGTTGTTTATAGAGGGACTAGTCGATCCATTGAGGCGTTTGGTGAAGGTCTTTAGGCCATCCTCAGTACATGATTTCATTATGAAAGCTCATGACCCAGAGGACACGTCGCCCAAGAAGGAACCTACAAAGCATTTTATTCCACCAAAGGGTAAAGAGATAAACCCTCCCTAGAGGCCACGGATGGGGAAAGACAAAATGGACGAAGAGACTCAGAGAGAATTGAGAAGGAAGAAGCTTTGTAATGACTGCAAGAAACCCTAGGAGCCAAGACATATATGCATGGGCAAGGGCAAGGTGCACTATATAGAGGTACTTCATGATGATGAGGATAGTGGGGAGGATGAGACACTTAGATACTTGGAGGTGACCACAGTAGGGAAGAGCCACCACACCTTGAGGATGGTATCAAAAAGATAACCATTGATACACTTTCGGGAGTTCCCTGATGTTGAAATATTGTAACTTCGAAGAATATTCTATATGTATCTTTTTGTGGTCTCCGATGGTCCTACTGGGAGAACCACTTATATTACTTTGTACCCCAATGCTTCTAATCGGAAGAACTAATAAGAGCCATGAGGTAGTCCCCTCTAATTGTAAAGGTGGGTCATTAGCACCCCAATGTGGTTACTTGAGCCTACATGTGTAACTCGAGCCTACATGATTAACTCGAGCCTACATGTAGAATGAGTTAATTAAAGTGAATGGATGAATATAAATAGAGGTGTAGCGCTCCTCATTTGGAGCACACACTCTCACTTGTGTAGCGAATTAGTGGAGAGAGAGAAGCAGCTAGAGAAGGAGGAGGATTGGGCTTTGATCTCCTTGTTGGTTTTACCTTTTATCTTTTTGGGCATCTATATTGAGGAAGCCTTTACTGGGTTTTTCCCTTTAGGGTTCTCCTAGGATAAATCTGTGTTGTTCTTGTGATACTGTTTCTTTCAGTGATCCTGCTTATATGTTTTTGTTATGAAAATGAAATGAAATACTGATGTATTAGATAAGCATATGAAAAGTTAACATGGTATCAGAGCCACCCTGAATAGGACATCCTTCACAAAGAAAAATAGCCCTCTCTCTCTCCCCGGAAGAAATTAGGACTTCTTGTAGAAGAAGAATTTTTGAGTGAGCCTAGCATAGGATTGCTCTCCTCATCAAAATCGAATTTTAGAGACCTGGATCAAGATTTTTGGTTGGGTGAAACTCCGGGAAAGTCAAACCCTAGTTTGAACCCGAGCTAGAAAAACCATAAATACTAAAACTGCTAAGTTTTGGTACATTCGCTATATCCCGAGATTGGCGAAGGTTCAGGAGCTACAAATTGCAGAGGTCGAAGATAAAATCCTTATGTACAATGTGTCCAAAATTCATCCTCAAATTCGCTATATTCTGGGAGATATGATCCCTCCAAGTTAGGGTTCCAGCCTCTTCCAGAATTCATCCCTAAACAGGACACCTGGGGAAAATTGCTATAGCTTGGGCTACAGAGGTCCAAATGGAATTCCCGAAGATGTTCTAGAAAGAGCACGGAATGTACTTTCTATGTTCTGAATATTAGACTCAGAAGATGAACCAGTGACACGTGGCATGCTGTACAACTTCATTGTTTTGAACAGTCCTGTAACAAGTCACCTTGGGAAAATGATCATAAATCCCAATTGGTGAAACCAATTATGATGGAACTTATGGTGTTGCATCAGGGAAATGCGAGGTTACCTTAGTGCGAAATTTCAGACACAAAGGAGCAGTAATTTCGGAGATATCACAGAAACAGTGACAGGCATTTCTGCAGAAGAAATTGGAAAACTAGGGCTTCTTGTTCCCAGAGCTTCCCTCCACTGTTTTCAGAAAAGGAGTACATTGGAAAGCTCCAATTGAAGAGATCTATCTTTCTATCCAATCAGATCTGAAAGATTCCAAGTTTTGAACATTAGGGTTTCTCTAACAAGCCCTAGATCAACCAGCTCTGGAAGCAGGACGAACACCTCAAATCGGTAAGATTTAATCTTTTGCTATTTGCATTTGAGGTTCTCATTTCAAAGTGATCTATCACATCAGCTTGATGATAAGCTTGGTGAAGTTGAAAACTTCCAAGCATGGAAGTATTTGATCTCTCTTAAGAAAATGAATTGGACACCTACATGAGTAGAGAGGTTCCAGTTCTAGAGGGAGATGAGCCTCAAAGCTTTACACAAGAAGAACTTGATCAAGGCCAAGAAGATCAATGTTGATTCAGTCACGGATCAACTTTTATCACAAGTGTCTTCCCTAAAGACATCGAAAGAGATGTTTGATTCCTTGACCAAGCTATATGAAGAAAAGAACATACATCAGAGAATGACCTTAAGAAACAGGTAAAAGAAGAAGTGAAGATAGCCACCTTGAATAGCCTCCCAGGATCATGGGATTCATTCATCCGAGGAATGTGTGCCAGAAGGATGTGGTTACTTTCAGTTGACTCTAAGAAGAAGAAGATGGGAGCAATTGAAGATCAAGCTCTCACCATTCAAAGAAGATCCCTCAAGTGATGAGGAATGTGAAGAACTAAATTCTTGAAGAACCTCTTATCCATCTTATCATTTGGATAAGAAATGATGATGTCATGAATGAAGAAGATGATGAAGTAGAAGGATCAAGAAGGAGTATACCCACGAACGAATAAAAGATAAGTATTCAATTGTCATTACATGATATTGTTTTGTTATGCATTTGATTATATTTAGTTGATGTGTTATGCATGATAGACTGTTTGCATTAATGACAGTATACTACTAATATGCATGTGATGGGAAAGGTCCTGTACAACCTCCTACAAGAAAAGAAGGATGAGACTTGTTTCGAAAAACAAGTGATGACAATTCAAGATTCACTCCAATAAACATGAATTTGAAGCTCCCAGGGTCAAAGACACCATGACGGAAGAGAGAGCTTCAGAGAGCGGTAGATCTAGCTCGAAGGATGAAGACCACCATGGGTACGAGAGATAACTCAAGATGAAGAAAAGAATGGCGAGAATACCAAACCAAGAATACCAAACCAAAGTAAGAGGGCTCGGACACACTCTAGTTGTGTCAACCTTTTTCATCTATGAAAGAAGCTATGATCAAAGAATAACAGTTGATCATGGGGAATGATGTATACGATATGATTTCGAGACATAAAGGGAAGTACATAGTATCTTCCATATGGATCTACAAGAACAAGTGTACAAAGCAAGGTTCGACTATGACATGATATACTCTATTGACCAGTATATATCAAGCATAGAACCACCTGTACAGAATGAAGAGGAAATATGATTCTCCACTTCAAGGGGAGTGACTACACAAGATATCTGAGTTCGACACGATACGACATGATGGACAACTTCCTGATGGATCGAGACTTTACCAAGAGTAAAGTGGGTTACAACCTTCAAGGTTGAATGCAGAAGACTAGGATATGTTGATGATCTGACAAGACAAACTCATGGAAGATGTTATGATGAAAGAATACTAGAATGATGTTTGGGATATAGTACTCAAACCAGAAAGCAAGAATGTGGTATCTTACAAATGGATTTGCAAGATAAAATATGTTGCTGATAGAAGTAAGGAAACACTTGTGGCTAGACGTTTCTATAAGAAAGAGGGAATTAATTCTGAAGAGACACTTACTCCAGGAAGCAAAGTACATGATGAAGTAAAGACAAGTCTTCTTTAATGGTATGATCGAGGAAGAGTTTTTCATCGAATAGTCACAAGGATTTGAAGTTGAAGACAGATGGACTCACATATGCAAGATGAAGAAGGCCCTCTATGGCCTGAAGCAAGCTCCCAGAGCTTGGTATGGAAGAATAGATAGTTTCCTGTCGAACATGGGCTTTACCAAGAGTAAAAGCTGATCCTAACCTTTACTACAAGGTTGTAGAAGATGAACCTGTCATACTATTACTATATGTGGATGATCTATTTCTGACAGGGAATGAGAAACAGATTGTAGAATGCAAGAAGAAGTTCACTGAAAAATTTAGACCTTGGTCTAATACTTTATTTCCTAGGTTTGGAAGTATGAACGAATCTTTCTCAATCAGGGAAAGTATGCAGTGCAAAGTTTGAAAAGATTTGATATGTTGGAATGCAAAGCCATGGTCACACCCATGGATTTCAACCTGAAGTTGTTAGCTGATGACTCATCAGAGTTAGTGGATGTGACTCAATATAGACAGATTATTGGACCAGACATTTGTTTTGCTGTGAACACCTTGAGTAAATATCTAGTTCAACCTAGACAGGTTCACCTGATAGCCGCAAAACATGTGATGAGATATCTGAAAGGGACTATAGACTTTGGTCTATACTATGATGGTAGCCATGAATATAGATTGTATGGCTACATAGATGCAGATTGGGCTAGAAGTATCTCAGACATGAAAAGCACATCAGGTAGATGCTTTTGTTTGGGGTCTGCTATGAGGTTCATGGTTTAGTAGGAAACAGTCCAGTGTTTCTCGTAGCACGGCTGAAGCAGAATACATAGCAGACTGCTCTGCTAAGTTGTGAAGTCATATGGCTTCAGAAGCTGATATCAAGTCTCTTTGACCTGAAGATGGATACTACCATGATTCTATGTGATAACCAGATTTGTGATGACAGAGAACCCTGTGTCCTATTGTAACACATAGAAATCCAGTATTTCTACATACGAGATAAGATGCAGATGATGATGTTTCAGTATTTCTATACTGAAGATATAGATGATGTTTCAGTATTTACATACTGTAGATGCAGATGATGGTGATTCCATATTTCTATAATGAATATAGAGATGATGATGCTTTCAGTATTTCTATACTGAAGATATAGATGATGATGCTTTTAGTATTCACATACTGGAGATACAGATGGTGATAGTTCAGTATTCACATACTGAAGATGTAGATGATGATGGTTTGGATGATGATGTACTGATGAAGCCTCTGTCTCGAGTAAAGTTCGAACACTTTCGAGACAAGGTTGGTGTTGTTCGGAAAGACCTTCCTCGAAAGGGGGAGTAGCGATGTTGCAGTGGGATTGTATCATCCCTGGGCACTTGCCCTAAAGTGATTCAGAGACCTCAGTCCTCGAGAATGTAGTGGCATTGTATCAACCCTGGGCACTTGCCCTAAAGTGATCTGGTGACCTCGGTCCTCGAGAATGAAGAGGGATTGTATCATCCTATGACATCTGTCCAGAATAGATCCGGTGACTTCGGTCCTCGAGAATGTAGTGGGATTGTATCATCCCTGGGCATTTGCCCTAAAGTGATTCGGTGACCTCAGTCTTCGAGAATGTAGTGGGATTGCATCATCCTTGAACTTCGGTTCAGAATGGTATCCGAAGGCTTCGGTCCTCGAGAACGTGGCAGGATTGCATCATCCTTGAACTTCGGTTCAGAATGGTATCCGAAGGCTTCGGTCCCCGAGAATGTGGCAGGATTGCATCATCCTTGAACTTCGGTTCATAATGGTATCCGAAGGCTTCGATCCCCAAGAATGTGGCAAGATTGCATCATCCTTGAACTTCGGTTCAGAATGGTATCCGGAGGCTTCGGTCCCCGAGAATGTGGTAGGATTGCATCATCCTTGGACCTAGTCCTAAAGTGATAGGGACTAATTATCCCGTAATCAATCTGGTGACTTCGGTTGTCGAGAATGCGGTAGGATTGCATCATCCTTGGACCTAGTCCTAAAGTGATAGGGACTGATTATCCCGTAATCAATCCAGTGACTTCGGTTGTCGAGAATGCGGTAGAATTGCATCATCCTTGGACCTAGTCCTAAAGTGATAGGGACTGATTATCCCGTAATCAATCCGGTGACTTCGGTTGTCGAGAATGTGATAGGATTGTATCATCCCTGAACTTAGGTCCAAAAGTGATCTGAAGACTTTCGTCTTCGTGTTGTGGATTGCAGGTTGTTGATGATGATGATGACTTACTAATCGAAAGATCAAAGTATGATGATGATGATGTACTGATCGAAAAATCATAGTATGATGATGATGATGTTGCTGTTCGAAAGATCAGAGTGTGATGATGATGATGTTGTTGTTCAAAAGATTAGAGTATGATGATGTTGTTGTTTGAAAGATTAGAGTATGATGATGATGAAGTCACTGTTCGAAAGATCAGAATATGATGATGATGTTGTTGCTGATCAAAATGTAAAAATGCTGAAGATGTTGTTGCTGATCGAAAGGTCAGAATGCTGAAGATGATGTTGCTGATCGAAGCGGTCAAAATGTTGATGTTGCTGAAGACTAAAGATTGAAGATGAAGACTACATGATGTTGAAAAGCTTCCAATGATTTATAGATGTGTTACCTTGATGATGCTGATGATGCACTCTCTCTCTCCTGTTATTGTTGTTGTTGAAATATTGTAACTTCAAAGAATATTCTATATGCATCTTTTTGTGGTCCCCGATGGTTCTACCGGGAAAACCACTTGTATTACTTTGTACCACGATGCTTCTAATCGAAAGAACTAATAAGAGTCATGAGGTAGTCCCCTCTAATTGTAAAGGTGGGTCTTTAGCACCCTAGTGTGGTTACTTGAGCCTACATGTGTAACTCGAGCCTACATGTCGGATGAGTTAATTAAAGTGAACAGATGAATATAAATAGAGGTGTAGCGCTCCTCATTTGGAGCACACACTCTCACTTGTGTAGCGCATTAGTGGAGAGAGAGAAGCAGCTGGAGAAGGAGGAGGATCAAACTTTGATCTCCTTGTTGGTTTTACCTTTTATCTTTTTGGGTATCTATATTGAGGAAGCTTTTGCTGGGTTTTTCCCTTTAGGGTTTTCCCAGGATAAATCCGTGTTGTTCTTGTGATACTGTTTCTTTCAGTGATCCTGCTTATATGCTTTTGTTATGAAAATAAAATGAAATACTGATGTATTAGCTAAGCATATGAAAAGTTAACACCTGATACTATACTTTCAATATTAGGGGCATCTTACAAGGGCAGAGAGTTACAACATTGATTGATGGTGGGCCCACCCAGAACTTCATAGATGCATCACTTATCTCTAGGAGACACATTCCCATGGTGGAATTTGAGGGGTTTGACATAATAGTACCATACGGGTACAACAGGACTTGTTAGAGGGTCATAGAACTGAGTGTAATGATGGGAAATTACACATTGACAAATGACTTCTACATAGTAGAGTTCGGAGATAACAACATGGTATTGGGAGTCCAATGGTTCTATTCGCTTGGAGACTTTAAATGAACTATCAGATCATAAGGATGAAGTTCCTAGACAAGGGGGGGCAACGAGTTGTTCTAAGAGGCATGTCGATGAGTTTTCCTAGGATCTTGTCCAACACGCGCATGGAGACCCTCTATAGATAGGGATACTTAGGAATACTCTAGGATACAAGTCCAAGCAACATCAGAAGAGTGATGAATACAATAACACATACAAGATACAAGAGGGAAGTCAAGGATATCATAGTGCATAACAGTATCCAGGGGTACAGAGTGACACACGATGATGTCTAGTGGGGTTGTGGAGCATTTCATCCAAGGAGACCTCCTAACAGAGATCTCAAGCATACTCTAGAGTTCAGTTTACCCAGGATCGATGGGTGAATGGGTGATCCTCAAAGAGTAGTAGATCCATCGATGGTCTATTTGGCATATCATCAAATGAGGGCTAGAGAGCATAATTTTCACAGGTTTGCTCTCGAACTTCAATATGGGATCTAGGTCTTTCCCTTGGAGTTGACCAACACACTAGCTACTTCCCAGTCGCAGGTGCAATGGCAAAGTTATTTATTGTTGTTATACAACAAGACTTGGGAATTCCACCTGAGTCAATTCGATGAGATTGGTCACCCTATGGCCACGATAGAGATCTTTCATTGGGACCATGGGATTGGTGCACAAGAGAGATTAAATTGGTTCACATGAGTCGAAGATGGCATCTCCTATAGATATTTCCCATGTGTAGGCCCTGAGTCCTCATTGAGGGAGAGGAGCATGAGAGCTATTTGGGATTCACATTTGGTGAGTTACTCTTGGTAGTTGTGTGAGTATGAGGAACCATTGGTGGTGAAGTTATCTCCGAGGAGGTGCTTAGACCCCATGGGGCACTTGAGCACATTGATAGTGCTTGGGTTAGCAGATGTTTAGATGCAATTAGGCTAGAGTTGACCCGATTAGCAGGAAGAAAGTCAATTCTTGCTACTTGGGTTCCACCTAGGAATTGCATATCAAGGATTTGGCTTGTTGGGACTCAAATGATTATTAGCATTGCATAGCAACAATCAATGGGAGTTGGGTTTGATGGAACTCCTGCTTGGTGGTGGGATCTAGGAATTCATCATAGCGATAACTTGTTGTAGACCAGAGAGATGATCGACAAAGTTGTGATGATGATTGGTCCATTATATTTTTGGGTTGATAGTTCTTCTATATGGTAGGATAGATTTTCCTTTCTGATATTCGAGATTGAGTGCGGTAGTGGCTTTTCAAGATGTGACTTCACTTGGGCGCCTATGTTGACCATCATCTAGAGTGGTAGGATCAGTCCTTGTAGGTATTTCAGCTTGGAGTTCCAGGCGAGGAGGATGTCAACATGGCATGAGAGTTGGATAATCATGATCAGGGTGGCACAACATCAACATGGTGGACTCCTTTTGAGATTATCTTGGGACCCTAAGATTGTGGTATTAGATAGTGCTAAAACTAATATAGATGCGAGAGCCAGTCATTTCTCTCACAAGGTTAGATTTCTAGTAGAGCAGTTTCCAAAGGAGTTGATTGAGTTGCTACGACATCAAGGTGCTTTACTTATTAGCAGTATCTAGGATGATTCCTATGTTTTGCAAGACCATGGACCGAGCAGAGGATACTTCACCACTCTCTAGGTGGTTTGGGATCCTGGTATCACTTTCGGTCCTAGTGAGGTTCACTCGAAAGGGTGACATGATGTGGTGGCATTACTTGAGGATAAACAATCTTTGGGAATGGAGGATTGTGATGTCCCCTTCTGCTTGATGTCATCTACATGATTGACATAGTGACTTATTGGGAGTTACCTTGGTGCCACTTAGCGTGGAAAAAAGGATTTTGTTTACAATAGTGGTTGAGTGGTATTGGATGGACCATGGTATTATCCATGGTATTGGGTTCAAAAGAAGATTAAATAGGATGAACTCATCCATCATAGGCATGTTGATTGATATTGAGTTTTATGATCGTCTAGGATTTTGTCCAAAGTTTTCGTTAGGGTTTATCAAAACCCTTCCATACTGGTTTAGTTTTCGTGGTGAGATATCCACCCTAGCTAGACACAGAGGAGGATCCATCGTGGATCTTTACTTGAGCTTCACCTTTGGGTTTGGCAACATTTTGGGAGTGACCAGTAGCAGTAGAAGAGTCATGGCATATTCCCGATGTTTGATTTGCTTGTTGTGTATTTTCAACTTCCATAGCAGCCATTAGGGATTGTACTCTCAATTCATTCATAATAATAAAAATGCTCATTGTCTCTCCATTTCTTAGAATGAATGCACAATTATTTGGCCTATAATTGTATCAAGGATATTACAATATACTCAAAAATCTATTTTTTAAGTTAATCATACATGGCAAAAAATTGTTGTAAATTTTATGAATCCTTAGCATCCACAATCTGAAATTTTTGTTTATTATCAAGGTGCAAATATGGTAGTAAATTAACATCCAAATTTTTTGAATATGCACCCACTAAACATGGTCATAAATCTATGCTTTCATGTAGGGTATTACACAATTCAAGGGTCAGAATTCTGAAAAAAAATAATCTCCATTATCTTCATTAGTATCATAAATGGAATCAGCATACAATTTTCAATAATCCATCCTCGAACTATGGTTATCAATATGATTTCTTTTATTACTAGTTCCAAATACTTGGTTGCCCTCATTTTCATCACACGAAAAATTAAATATATCTAACATCTCATCATCATACAAGGGTTTCTCTTCAAAAGCAACATTCTCCAAATCAACTATTACATCATAAAAAAATTATTTTTGGAAAGAACTATATCTTACAATACCCTTGTCTTCATAGAAAAATGGAGTGAAAATTTCATGACAAGTGTCTTCTACATGTCAAGTTGTAGTAGATGCTTCAACAAACCCATCACCCTTTTCTAAAATATTATATGAAATTAGCTCATGAGATGCAAAACAAGACAACAATTTATCATTAAGATGCACATATTTTCTTCTAATATATTTCACCAGGTATGCATAAGCATCATATCTCATCTTTATTTCAACCAAGAGAGAAATTAAAGGACTCTTCTGATGGACAATCACCAAACCAGTAACTTTTCTATTTTAGCACAAATATCAAGAAAAAAATGTGCATCATATAAATATGTGACATGCTCCTCATTATCATAATCATACATCCAACATTTTTGAAAAATTTTAACAAAATATGGAAATGACATTATCTCCTTCACATGGAAATCACAATACCACTCCCATGCATTGTTTTCCTTCAAAGAAAATGCAAAAACCTTCATCAAAACATATTCTTGGACGATATCTTTATCTACAATAAACATTACAAAAAATGAAAGATGCTTAGAAGTCAAATGGGGTTGTCCCCAAAATTGTGGAACATGATGAATCCAAACCCATTGCTCAAGATGGTGTGGATATCTAGGAATGCATGAACAATCCAAAGCCCTAGGCAACTTTTGCCAAAACTTTAGTTTGAATAGAACCATTACTTCAAATCTTCAAAGTGCTAAAATCTAAAAATGTATGCCTACTATAATACCTCATACAAAAACTGAACCATAGAGTTGCCAAGTGAGTTCTTCAAATGTTTGCTAATTGTTCTCACCTCCAAAATAGCAATCCATAAAATGTGGAGCCTCCATATGAAAAGATGGCCTTCAAATAAAATAAAAAACCCTTATCAAACAATGGAGTAGATCTATTGAATCTTTCGAGAAAATGATTTTTCCCTTACAACAATACCAAAATGTTACAATAACATCTAGCACCAACAAAGTGTAAAGTCCCGAGCACCAAGGTGATATCTTTGTGTAAATCATAAAGGCTTCCCATTGTCACCTCAACAACTCTTCTCCAACACAAGGAGGATTTCCTAAGGTAGGAATGTTATGGATATGGAGTGGATGCTCAAGGTGAAGCTTGAAAAGTAAACCTTGACAAAACATAGGTTGTAGTATATGGAAGGAAATGGAAGTGGAAATTGGGAAGGGATATGGAAAATAAAGGAAATGGATGAGAAAGAATAAGAAAGGAAATGAGATGGGGAGAAATCAATGCCTATCAATCTATTGGGCTAATGGAGTCACCAAATAATGCATGAGTGAAAGAACTAGTTTGTTACAATCAACTACTTTGAGGAGGGTTATGCCACATTTAACCATCCAATGGATGAAAGAGCTAACTGATGCATTCATCATTAGCATGTGTGTACTTCAGGTAAAAGGAACTAAGTTTGATGCAATTAACCTTAAGTGTTGGGCAGTAATAAATGTAGAAATATAATAGTTTTATAGGGCTAAAATTGTCACTCATCAAACAATATGAAGGTGGTGTAATTTTTGGTTGATTACATCAATTCAACAACTAAAATTGATAGATGAAGGAAAATAATGCAGAAATATAACAATAAATAAATCAAGAAAGAATGGTTTCTCACATTGATTATTCCAAAAATAAAATGAATACCATTACTTGGAATATCATGAATATCTACAAGAAATGAAGAGCATTAAATAACGAAGTAGATGCAATACCTTAGACCTTTGTTAATCTTCAAACTTTATTATACAAGGCAGTTCAACACCAAACATCTCCAAGCTCTTACTATAAATCCATCACTTCACTTCTCCACCTCTGACACCCATTTTCCATTCATATTTATCAATGAATGGAGAAAAAGCTCTTTTATATAAAGGTAGTTGCATCTCTCTTACAATTAAAATATAGTATTTCCTAACTCCAAGAGTAGTCAAATAATTATAAATGATGTAGTAGTTAGGCCTTATCCCAATCAAGTTGACAAGTCAAAAGATCTCCATTCCTCTCCAATAGAGGTTGCTCCATAAAAAATATGACATAATTTGCAAGATAAACTTCAAGAGAGAGGGTGCCTACTCTCAAAATAGGATTTGACCATGACAAGAAGATAAAATGTCCACTTCCAAGTGTTCCCTCAAAGATGCATGGAGAAAAATACAATAGAACTTTTAAGACATAGAAAAGTGTGCTCCATGGTCCACTTGGAAAAACTCTCTAAGTGCCCCCTCCAAGATGCATCAAATAAGAGAATATTGTAATACTTCCCCTTAGGAGAACCCTACGCAACCACCTCCTCAAAATAGCTTGCATGGTCCACAAGGTGCATGAACATGCGTGCATTAATTATCCTCCATGAAGAACATGTGGGTCTCCTTGAGTGGTGCATCCCATCATCACATGTGAACAAGGTGTACAAAGACCATGTCAATGAGGATCTCCTTCTCACATGTGGACCCAAATTAGGTTGTGTTGATTGAATTGTCATTGATGCCAACATGGACTTGCAATGGCCCCACAGGTAGTCATTGATGCCACCAAGTCCCTCTTGCAGTGCATAGGTATGGATGATCCCAATACCCTCACATCCAGTGCCTTGGAGCCCATACAAAGATGGGTTGTGCCTTGAAGCACCTTGTATCCAGTTGACAAGGTCCTTGTACCCACAAGGTTGGATCTTGGATCCACCACCTTGTTGATGATGCTGAAAACCCTGGAGATGGTGTTGAAGCCCTTGTAGATGATGGAGGATCCCTACATGGGTTGGAGAAGCATTAATGACCCATTATGTGATCATTCATGCTCTAATGGTGTCATGGTACCCTAGGAGAAGGTTTGGCAACCCCACAGGTGTTGTCATGATGGATCTTGACCCTTGGAGGTCCCCTTGCATGGTTAAGGTGAAAATGATGTGGTTAGATGGCACGATGAACCTTGAAGATGATGACAACCATGTTGAAGAAGCCCACCTTGAAGATGATGACAACCTTGTTGATGAAGCCTCTTGCATGGTGAAGAAGACTTTGAAAAGGCCTTTGGACCCACACACTTGGTGGTTTAATGGTCTTGAAGGAATGTTGAAGATGATGTGTTGATTGGAGATGGTATCACGGTGATGGGGTCCTTGATGAAGCCCTTGTGGCTTGATACAACTCTTGATGACCTTGATGGCTTGAAGACAAACCCTAAAACCCTATCAATCCATGATACAATGACTTGTGATGATGATCATTAAAGATGACTCGTGGACAAACATTTTGACCATAATAAAGTGGAGCATACCCTTGACCTTTGAAGATGACTTACGAGTATGGACAAACACTAAAGTTGACTTTGAAGGATGTATGACAAACAAAATAAAAACATAAAAATAAAATACATCTCAATCTCACACCTTGAAGTCAGCCCTATTTTGAGGACGTGGACAACTAATCAAATAGTATAAAAACACTTCCATCCTAACTCCAAATATATTCAATGAAGAAGACAAGAAGAACTCGTTGATTGTTTGACTGTGGAACTTTGGTGAACTGAGGCAAGATGACTGAGGGAGCTCGCTAGCAAGAAGAAGACCAATAGGAGCAGTCCTGAATTTTGCAGTTAGTGAACTGTGGCAAATTCGTGGACTATGGAACCTTGTCCTCAGGCATTTTTGGGGAGATCTTTTTTTAAAGGAATATACATAGTCCCTAGTTCGATGATCTAAGACTGAGCAGCAACAGCCGAGTTTTCCACAGAGAAGTATTTTTTTTTTGGGGGGGGGGGTTTATCAACATTTGCAACAATATCTTGAATTTGTTTGGGTGTTTTTGCAGCCCTAACTAGGGCTTCCTTACAACACCAGAACCCTGTTAAGGGTATCTCTTCAGCAGCCACAACAGACCTTAGGTCTCAATGATGAAAAGTGATATCTTTTTGGGTTAAAAACAGTCTGAAATTTTGGTGAACAGTCCGAGTTTGCAGTAGCTGAGATTCGAGTTTTGGAGTGTGTAATGTCCTCTTCCTTTTAGGCCCTGAGGCCCATACCGCTAACCTATGTGATTCCTGTGGGTTCGAGCAGTTACTGATAACTAGGGAATCAGATCGGGACTGATGCCATCCATAGAAGATCTACGGCATCCTCACTTGGTCAAGAAGGGCCACCTGGGCCAAAGGCCACCTTCATGCATGACCATGCTCTTTGCATGCAAGTCAACGGCAAATTAGAAGATAAAGTGACCTAATTAGGTCAAAGATTAGGTTTTGCGCAGTTGAAATTTATAAATAGAAGGTAAAGCAAGAGGAGACCTCACTTATGATTATTGATTATTTTGGGAGCACTTGGATAGCAGCACAGCGTGCAGCACAACAGTTAGGGTT
>LPNX011096419.1:46340-67365 GCA_001517045.1 Pseudotsuga menziesii | reverse complement strand
AGTTCTAAAACACAACCAACTGTTACATTTAGTATTAAATAATGGTTAACTGACTGTGGTAGGTGAGAAAAATGCCCCACATGTGTGCAATTAATTAAATCATTATTTAACTGAATGTAGAGAGCTAAAACTGAATGTAACTGACTCCTAACTTGGCTTGACTAGTCATCAATTGAAGTTAACTGACCTTGGTTGGTTTCGGCACTCCCAGTTGCTTCCTAAATTGTAGGGATTGATCTAGGAGACTCCTAAACTTATGCAATCAAGTGCAATAAGTGGCAGTGAGCCTCAATTAGTGTTCCCCACACTTTGGTAACTGAAACATGTGCCCCAATTAGGTCAAGTTTAACCAATGGTGCTAATGACTATAAATAGACTGGATGGACTCCCGATTTAGACATGACTCTCGATTTAGACATATGACCAAATTTGGACAAGGGAGGATTAATAATCCTAACAACTAGAATTGTTGATGATATTACCATGTTGAACATATTCAGAAACTTTGGGCAATTACCCTTCCCCTCAGTTTTTATTTCTCATAGCGTTGACTTGAGAAAACTTTGGCATAACTTATTTGGTATTCTAAAATATCGTTGATTGCAACAACCATGTAATAAGAAAATGGTGGCTGGTCTCTCTCGTCTCATGTAGAGATGGTGTTTGTACCAAGTGTGTTCTTGGAAAACAACATCAACATAGTTTTGAAAAAAGTGCCTCTTGGCATGCTTTAGCTCCCTTGCAACTTGTTCACGATGATTTTTGTGTTTGCTTCCTTCTACTTCATTCTCCATATCTAAGTATTCTTTAAATTTCATTGATGAGTTATCCAAACGTACTTGGTTTTATTTATTAATACTTAAGAGATAAGTTTTTTTCTCTACAACACCCTTGTAGAGAAAGAATTTGGACATCAAATACACAAGTTAAAAATAAATAATAGAGGCTAATGCGTAAACAACAACTTTACTAATTAATACACTGCATAGGGAAATCAAATGCAGCATATAGTTTAGTATACACCACAACAAAATGGTGTTACCGAGAGAAAGAATCACACATTAAAAGAAATATCTAATTATATGATCCATTATAAAGGATTAATCCTTCACTTTTGGGTAAAAGCCATCAATTGTAACAATTACATAGTTAATGTTTAGTTTTATATGCTTCTATAACTTAAGTCCTAACTTCATTAGCATTTAATACATTTTCACAATAACAACATAAAGAAGATCACTAAAAGAAACACAATCACAAGGTACACAACAATTTACCTGGGGAAACTCAGAAGGAAAAAAACCCAGCAAAACTTCCTCAATATAGATTACTAGAATGAAATGACCAAAGAATATAGTTTCATAAGAGAGAGAGACCAAACCCTAAGCATAATACCCAAAACACCAAAGATGCTAGTCCTCCTCCTTCTCTGCCCTTCCTTCTTTCTCTCGTTTGTGCAATACATGAGTGAGTGAGTGTGTAGAAATGAGGGAGGATGCCTCCCTATTTATACTGATTTCCCAATTGACATTTTACCCTAAATGCGCCAACCTATCAAACTAACAGGGCCAACCTACTTAGGAAAACTCACAATAATAATTATATGATTCTTTTCTGTGTACTGTTGACTCGACTTACAAATAAGGGTTTACCTCATGACTTTTACATGACCTTTTACATTAGTGACATTTCCCGAAGGAGGAATAATAATAATGTAAAGTACAAGTAGAATATTCTTCGAAGTTACATTATTTCAACACTCCCCCTTAACAAGAAGGATATTCTTTATTGGTGCTTTCACGGGTCACGCTATTTAACCAAATGGAAACCCAATGTGAAAAAAGTAAAATTCTTGACGTTTCAAGTTGGGTAGTTCAACCCATCTTTAGGAGATACCATCAAGTTTCCCAACTTAATCTTTCAATCCATTTCCATATTAATAATGTAACTTAGCCTAAATATTAAATTATGTCGGCCTTAAGAAACAATATTAAGATGTCATAGTTTTATTTTTGATTTGGTTAATGATAAGGGCCCACATCTTGCTGAGCTTCCATCCGTCATCTCGATTGATATTGAGAGGGTGTTTCTCAATTTCAATCACTTCTCTTACTCGTCTTCTTGTGTAAGGGTATTCTATTGAGTACAACAACAAATGGTGTGGATCTACACAACATCATTGGAATTTTTGAACAACATCATCATCTTTTGCACGGAGCTGGAGCATAGTCATCTGCAACATGGAACTGGAGCATCACCTGCAACATGGATCTAGAGAATTATGATCATTTGCTTGAAAATCATCATAAGAAACATGGATTTGGAGCATCATCATATCCAACATGGAACTGGATCATCACCTGCAGCATGAATTTGGAGCATTTCCATCATCTATTGAAACATCATCATATGCAACATGGAGCTGGAGCATCATCATCTATAGGATGGAACTAGATCACAACCTACAGCATGGAGCTGGAGAATCATCATCATTTACATTAGTATAGTACTTATGGAACATAATCATCATCATATTTTGTACAAAGCTGACTCTATCAACATCTTCAAAATAGAAATTGATACATCACTAGGAACGACAATAAGAGGCTATCTCATCAACATAAATATGGAATAAAATCAACAACAAAATCATGGGGCTAGCTCGTCAGCATAAAGCTTGAATACCAACAAAAATGAAAGCATGAGGTTGGCTCATTAACATAAATATGGAATAACAACAACAAGTGGTAGGTATAACAATATCATCATCAATAGATCAAGGTTGGACTAACATCATCTATGGTAGGTGTATCAACAAACAACATGGTCCTTCTTTTCAAAATTATGAAATCATGGAAAACACGAGTGATCCTTTCCTTTTAGAATTACGGGATCATGGACAACACAGATGATCCTTTCTTTCGGAATTATGGGATCATGGATAACACATGTGATCCTTTCCTTTTGGAATTATGGGAACATGAACAACATAGGTGATCCTTTCCTTTTGGATTTACAGAATCACGAACAACACATCTATGGTAATCAGACGATCCTTCCTCTTTTGGGATTATAGGATGAAGTCTTTATAGAGACAATAATACTGATCACACATAAATATGTCGTACTCATATGATCCTTCCTCATTCGGGATTATGGGATCAAGTCTTTATAGAGACACATGTATTAATCACACATACATCTGTGTTACTTAGATAATCCTTCCTCTTTCCATATTACGAGATCAAGTGTTTACGAAGTCACCAATATTGATCACGTGTATGTATGTGGTACTCAGATTATCCTTCCTTTTTTGGGATTATAGGATCAGGACTTTATGGAGACACCAATATTGATCACACATACATATGTGGTACTCATATGATCCTTCCTCTTTCGGGATTACGGGATAAAGTATTTATGGATACACCAATATTGATCATACATACATCTATGGAACTCAAAGGATCCTTCCTCTTTATATATTACTGGATCAAGTATTTACAGAGACACCAATATTTATCACACATACATCTATGGTACTCAAACAATCCCTCCTCTTCCAGGATTACAAGATCAAGTCTTTACAGAGACACCAATATTGATCAAAACTAATACATACATACATAGGATGATCCTTCCTTTCAGAAATACAAGATCAAGTCCAACATGGATGATCCTTCCTTTTAGAATTGTGGGATCTCCCACCAAAATTTTAGAGATTCCTTCCTTTCATAATTATGGGATCAAATGCACCAACCAACATCTTGGATGATCCTTCCTTTCAAAATTACAAGATAAATTCCATCAATCAAAAATCTGGATGATCCTTCCTTTCAAAATTATGAGATCAAGTCCATCAACATCTCAGGTGATCCTTCCTTCCAGAATTACAAGATCAAGTCCATCAACTAACATCTTGGATGATCCTTCCTTTCATAATTATGAGATCAAGTCATCAACATTTTACATGATCCTTCCTTTTGGAATTATGGGATCAAGTCTATAGATGAACATTTAAGATGATCCTTCCTTTCGGAATTACAGGATCGAGTCTAAAGATGATCAATCCCAACTGAGATATCTATTGTGATAAGGATACCATAGTATTATTAATACTACTCCCCCTTTCAATGGAAGTCCTTATGGACAACACCTAGATTGTCTCGAAAGTGTTCAAACTTCACATGAGACAAAGGCTTAGTCAACACGTCTACAACCTACTCATTTGTGATCACATATTGGATTTTTATAGCTCCCTTCTGCACCATGTCACGAATGTAGAAGTACCATATTTATATTTGCTTCATCTTATCATGGAACATGGGGTTCTCTATCATCTTCATGCAAATTTGGTTATCACATAGAATCGAGGTGGTATCCATCTCCAAATCGAATAGATTTAATAACAACTTGCAAATCCATATTACTTCACAACTGGAGAAACAAGTTGCAATATATTTTGCTTCTACAGTGCTAAGAGCAACATGGGACTGCTTCTTGGTTATCCATGAGATCATGGTTGACTCCAGACTGAAACATACACCTGAAGTTCTATTTCTATCTGAGACACTTCCTACCCAGTTTGAATATGTATAACCATACAGTCTGAAGTCATGATCTCTAGTATAACTGAGACCATAGTCTACCGTACCTTTTAGGTACCTCATCACATTCTTTGCAGCTACCAGGTGATCATATCTGGGATCAACCAGATATTGACTCAAGGTGTTTAGAGAAAAGAATATATCTGGTTGATTATTCATCAGATACATCAATTAACCAATAATATGTATTTATAGTGTCACATCCACTAATTATGACGAAGCATCAACCAACAAGTTCAAATGTGTATCCATGGGTGTGGCCATGGATTTACATTTCAACATATCAAAACTTGTCAATATTTCTACTGCATACTTCCCTTGGTTAAGGAATATTCCTTTTGGGCTCTGGCATACTTCAAGACCTAGAAAATAATGCATCAAGCCAAGGTTTTCCATCTCAAATTATGTAGTGAAATTATTCTCACACTTTGATATTTTCTTCTCATTACCTGTCAAGAATAAATCATCCACGTATAGAAATATTATGACAGGTTCATTATCCATAAACTTGAAGTAAAGGTTAGGATCAACCTCAACTTTTGCTAAAGCCCAAACTCATTAGAAAACTATTGATTCTTCCATACCAAGCTCTTAAAGATTGCTTAAATGCGCACATAGCCTTCTTTAGCTTACAAACATGTGTCCTTAAGTCTTCTTCTTCAAAACCTTCTGGTTTTTCTATGTATGCTTCTTCTTCAATAACACCATTTATGAAAGTTGTTTTCACATCCTTATTGTGTAACTTCCATTTCGTCTTGGTTGCAAGTGCCATGATGGTTCTGATAGAAGTGTACCTTGCTACAGGAGTAAATGTATCTTCATAATCAATTCCTTCATTTTGAGAGAATCCACGGGCCACAAATCTAGCTATGTATTTCTCAATACTTCCATTGGTTGTATCTTTTATCATGTAGATCCATTTGAAAGATACCACACTTTTACCTTCTAGTTTGGGAACTACTTCCCACACATCATTATTCATTATGGATTGGTATTCTTCCATCATGGCTTCTACCCATTCTTTGTTTTGAACAACTACTTCAAAAAAAGTAGGTTTTTTGTCTACAATTTCACACATTAAAGCCACATAGCTAGGAAATGGATTTGGATTCTTGCTCTATCTTTAGGATCCTGTTGAGGCCTGGAAATTCGCAGGCGGCAACAGTAAGGGATTCTCCCCAATCAATGTTCCCAACTAGCCCGTTGACTGTTTGGAATAGGGAATCCGTCTGGTTTGCAGTCCGGCTACCGTAGGTCAAGAAACAAAACAAAGGCTTTACCGGTTGCGGCCCGGCCCACCGAGTTTTTGTATTTTGACTTTAAGAAATGAAATGAAAGTGCCTAACTAAATGCAGGGCGATCAAGATGCAGGGAGTGGTCACAATGTGATGCGCAGGTTCTTACCTCTCGTCTTATGCTCGCCAGCAACCAAATCAGATACAATAAGAAATAAACTAACTATCTAATCTATCCCTAGGGAGCAAGGTTATCATTTTGGGTGAGCAATACATTTTTGCACATGCACTGTGAAGAATCACAGATAGCTGGTACTTCTTTCAAGAAACATGAACACTTACAGATATTTAAATAACCAGATAGCTGATCATTTTATAACAACATTTATTACTCACAGTGAAAAATATCTCAGCAACTACTGAAGAACATTTAACAAGAACATAGGTTCAGAACATTAAATACTCTTACAGTAAATGAGAAAACAGCTGAACACGAAATAGTTTCTCTTCAACATTATTCATCGAGCTGCATTGATACATTCCACTTTTCACTCTCTCCAACAGGAAAAGTTGCAGTTTCCTTTGCAAAATGAAGTAGTTCCTCTTACAAGCAAACATTTACAAAATTTTCCAGGGAAAAAGCCCCTACTCTGTTCCACCTTCCAATATTTAAACTACAATTACAGAGTGTTTCGTTTTCCAGATGCATGGTCTTTCAGTTTCTCAAACGCTTCACATTCCTTTCTCTTGTCTGTATGCGATCATGAACCCACTTGGTGACTGATCCGTTCCTCGAATCTGCCTATTCATTGTTCCGAATTTCGTCTTTTTACTGCCATTGATCTCCTCAATGATTCCCTTGGCTTCAGTTATACTTCTTCCAAAAGGTTTGGTTTTCTCCATGCCACAGTAGTTTGACCGCTCTCTCGAACCATCCTGCAATCAATCGACAAGTATCATTTATTGGAAAGGCGTTACAAGCAAACATCTGACTCTAACAATTGAATGACTATGCCTCAAGGAAACGGACTGGTGCGTCTCCGGTTCCAAGGGAAAAAATGATCGAACCTTGGGCGGGAACTTATAAATCGGCGGTTGAAAGGCTTCTACATCGGATGGGACAAGACTTCAGGAGCCACAACGGTGGAAGGGTTATAGGGACCGGGTGAGCGAAAACACGGGCGAAAAGGTTTAATTGGACGTTGGAGGGAAAACTGCTTCGGGAGCCAGAACGAGTGGTCCATCCGCAACGGTGGACGGGACAAGGGTTGAAGAAAAAGCGACGAGGGCGGGAGAAGGCTTAGTCGGGCGTCAGAAGACATTCAAATCGAAAGCAGGGTGGATCTCCCAGCCGCAACGGCGGATGATTCCGGGATAGGGGCAAGCGGTCGTAGGCTAATATGAATCAGGCGCTGAACTATTCTAGGAGCCGCAACGGCAGGAGGGACAAAAGCAAAAGCGGCCGATTTTCCAGAAAAACTCAAGTGATCGAAAACTTTCAAAAAATTAACGACAATCTAAGTCCATTATACCTTCAAGTCGACAATCCATCAAATAACAGTTAGCCATCTTAAATTTAACTCTGCAACTTGCTACAAAACTCAAGCACGAAGAGAATGTAGAAACGGGCTGCGTGTAAAATGTTAAAAATATCCGCATTTAAAGCATGACCGAAGAAAAGTCAAGGATGAAACAACCTGAAGTGAAACTTAGTTATAAGGAGGGGCCCAAAATTTAAAAGATTTGGGGAGAAAAAAGTTGCGGTAGCAACAGATCCTTCTATAGAACCACACCTTTCTACTTCTCAAATAATCTAATGATCCCAAGATGACTTTTTCTTATGGGAGATATTCACGTGGGGAGGTTCTTGGGGCTCCAACATATCACGTTCTTCTGAAATCTCATCATTAGAAGAAGGTGAAATTTCTTTCATTGGTTCTGTAGCTCCGGTAGATAGAACTTCTTCATATGTTTCTTCAAGTTGGAACTTTCTTGATTTATTGAAAGTTGTATCTTCATCAAAGATTGCATCCTTGCTAATTTCCATATAATGGTAACTTGTTATATAGTTTTTGAAGGACTTGGATACCTCACAGTATCCAACAAATATTCCTTTCTTTCTAGAAGGATCCAACTTAATCCTTTTATCTTTTGGAATATGAAAAAACATTACACAACCAAATATATTGAGGTGACTTACCTCTGGTTTCTTTCCCATGAACATTTCTTCAAATTTTTGAACCCAAGTTCACTATGGGATATTCTATTTTGGACAGATAATGTTGTCATTGCTGCTTCATCTCATAAGTTCATAGGAAGATATTGATCATGGATAATAGTATTTAAATATTCCATAATCGTTTGGTTCTTCCTTTCAGAAACATCTTTATATACTCCTTCATGATCAATATTTTAGATCTGGTAGACCTGTGACTACCTTACTCAGATGTGTTAAGGATTTGTAGTTTATGTGAGAAATCCTTCCATGCCATGGATAACATGGACTTGTTGTATCATGAATCAAGGTTGCTTCTGAGTGACCTTTCAGTTTATACATGCCACCTTCTTCCGTCCCAATGATAGATACATCTTCTATATATTTTCCTCTAGGCCACATAAGAACTTCACCATCTATAAAACATATGATTCAACTTCTTCTTTTTTTAACTTCCTTGGAGGTTCTTCTTCTTCTTATTCTTATTCTTTGTCTAAGTGGGAATGATGTCTTTTGTTATTCCCCATCTTATAATCTTCTTTTCTTGTTAGACAATTTCTGGTAATGTGTCTATCTTATCACAATGGTAACATTGATAAGAGGAGAAATCCTTTCGCTTGTAATCTCCCTTTTTTTTCTATTGAAAATTATTAGGAGGATGAGACCCCTTATGAGTTTCCTTCTTGAAATGATGTATTCCTTTTCCTCTTCTAGTATAAGTAGCTAGAGCATGGTCATCATCTCTAAGTAGTTCTTCTTGGTTTGCTACTCTAGCTTCCGCTTAAACACATTATTCCCACAGGACATCAAATTGTATGCTTTCCTTTCTTACACAAATTGTCTAGATGTAGGAATCCCATGGTATAATAAGACCATTGAGAGCAGTCATATAGTTCATCTTCATCAATTTTGTCTTCAATTTATTCTAGTTTCTCTTTGAATTGAGAAACCCTTGTGAAGTATTCTTGGATAGATTCGCCCTTGCTCATATTTGTACTTTTGATTTAGGCTCTCAATTTCATCTTTTGGTTGATGTTTGTTCCTACATACATTCATGACAAGGAATTAAACATCTCCTTAGGTGTGTCTTTGGAGGACACTTGAGGAATCAAGTGATCCTTGATAGAATCTACTATGATCCTCTTGGCTCGAATCATGTCTTTCTTTCTTGTACCTTTCCTTTGGTTCATCTTCTTTAGGCTCTCACACAACTTCCTTGATAAAATTTGCAAGTTCATTCTCTTCTATAATAAGTCCTATTATGTATTTCCAAGCACAATTTTTTTCTATTACTTCCAACTTGTCATCAAGCTTAGTGCTTGGAGGCATTTTATCCCGAAGAACAAGAAATGAAAACTACACTTACCAAAAGATGTGCTTGACTGAGGTGAGTATGTTGGTACAGTCATTTTCTGAAGAATCCAAATTCTAACCCTTGAAATTGGACTTGCAAAATTCTGGACTTCAGTTTTTGGTTCTAGTTTTCTGGTTCCAATCAAAACTAGGGTTTGAATTTTTGAAGAATACATCCATTGTTGATGTTATCCTATCGAAAGGGGTTCAATCCGTAGGTCTGTCGACACCCATCGATGCAAACTCCTTGAAAACTGGCCCAGACGGGTTTTACCCTATCCAGCAACACCTGCGAAGCAGGTGTAGTCTCATCCGAGATGTCTCAAGGTGGGTTGCAGGAACCAAGTTTCCATAGAGGGAAGATGAATCTCTCACTATCTATTACTCTACCACAACATCTAGAGATCTAGGGTTTCAATTAAACTAGTAGCTATATCATTACATTTGTACTTACTCGGACATATATTGACAAAGACTCATTAACATCATGGTTTAGATTCACATCAAAGAGATCAACATATAGTAACCCACCACACTTTGCAAGGCTTCACATCATTCATATTTTAAAAAAACAACACATGAGTCACATCATCATATATTTCACATAAATCATTGTCCTACTATCTTAAAAAGGCGACACATCTTACAGAAAACCAAACAAGAAGCATAATTGTGCCATCAACAAAGACTTCATATCATTAATATCGACAATATACCACAAAATATAGAAAACTTCCTCAGTAAACAGCTTCTGTTAGGATTCTAATGTCCTCATTTGAGGGTCTCTTTACCTTGGTTACTTTAATCATATTCTCCCTTAGATGGGAAAATCCATAGGTTGGGAGTTCATAAGCATCAACCATGTTTACCTCTTATTTTTTGGAGATATGTGGTGGGATATCCAACTAAACCATGGAGATATTTTCTATGTGGGAATGGTTGTTACAATACAACCCCTAAGATTTTCGTTCAGAAGTAATTTACCTATATATTTAGTTTTAGTTCAGAGGAAATATCTATATTTAGATTTCATTAATAAATAATACATAACTATCAGGTATAGTTTATTAACAAGAACTTCCATTTGATATCCCACATAGGGTGGTATTCATATTGCCCCCCCAAAAAGTAAGTTTTTCATAGGGTTGTTTATTCATATTACTTAGGATTGAATGGAGTTTTAACATAGATATGTGAAATATAGTATATTATAGATAGACACACTGAACGGGTTTCAAAACCCTTCTCCATATACTCACAGTACATGATAAAAATCAAGTCCATTAAAGTCCTGGGTTATAATTAAGTGGGAATCCATCCATTCATTCCTTAAGTGACCTTAAGTTCACAAGTAATAAGTTCACAACTAAGATACGAGCTATGGTTCGCAATGCAAACCTCCTTCCTTCCAAAGCCACTACTGCTAGTAGGAGGTATTCAATTCAGTGACAGCTTCACAGTTTGTGGTAGATTCCATCGGGCATTACCAGTGTTACCAGTAGGAGATTCCTCATGTGTTTTTTGTGGTGTTCAGTGGCATCCATTTAAGAGGTATGATATCCTTAGTAGCACCAACCCATTTCCCCAAAACTCTGTTTGGTTGGGACATAATTCCCAATAAAAAATAAATCATATCCGACTCTTTTCTTAGATTCCACCAGAGCAGCAGGATTCTTTTGCCACTATATATTTTCAATGCTTATAGGATAATACTCAAAAATTACCTATAGTCCCTGCCCTATAGCACCTAGCTTCTTGTCATAACCCATCATGTAGGGCCAGCTGAACTAAAGCAGAGTCTGTCTTAGCGAATCAACATGGAATTGTTGAATTTGAATTCCACCATGCATGTCTGTGTTGTTGGTTTAACTGATGGATCCATATGGTTGAATGGGTTCATACCTAACCCCCTAATACTTTGAAAATTTTCCTAGAGGAAAAGTCCTTCCTCATTTTTTAGGTTCATATGAACCATTGCTTATCGATGATCTCAAATTCGGAACCTAGATGGACCAAATGAGAGACCATATGATGAAAACTCTCCATTTTGCGTGTCTCCTTATCCAACAAAAATGAATCCCAATGTTAGGTTCTTTTTCCTAAGCTTCTCTCTATATCCTAATTATATTGGGTAAGGTAAGTTCCTTCCTCTACCTAGGTAGACCCTAGAGTGAAAGAGAGAATAAGTTGCCCTTCCTTAACTCCATCATGCATCAGGAAAAGAAACCATTGATGATGAGGTTGCACAACTAATAGGTAGTTATTCTAAACTATCTGAACTATTCTGTCAAGAATGGCCAGCAATAGGTCTATTCAAGTGTCCAGGCCTAAGCTTCGGCTCTTCTAATAGGGGCACATTGGGAGTTTACAAAAAATCATTATGTAATATGTATGGTAAGTTGTCGGAGCAGTGAGGAAGGAGAACAACTAAGTGCCCATTTGGTTTGGGACATTTATTTCCAAATTTCCTCTGATGGGTGGGATGCTTTTGCACCCTTTGTCTCATTGGAATACTTCTTTATGCACGACTTTAATTCAATAGAGAATGGAAAGTTGAAAGCTCATTTCTCCTATTTGTTTTGGAACTAATCATTGATGAGTCCATAGCCACCACCCATGAGGGTTCCACAACCACTAATAGTATAGAATAGGTTCCACTAAGAATAGGGGTTAGCACCACTATCATCCAAGTCAGGTTACTGGTATGGGTATTACCATCCAATGTGTGCATGTATGGGGTATCCTCCTCCTACTCCTGTGATATTTATGACCCATGTGATATCCATTATTAGCATAAGATGAGATATACCGATATGAGGTTCAACTAGATAAATTACTTTTCCTTCCGGGAATCAAATTCACCGTGCTGATCTAACCTTTGGCCGATAGGTGTTGTTCAGGAATAAACACCCATATAATCGAGGGTTTGGGGTTACCAACGTACTTTTAAAACTTGCAGACAATCAGCTTCTAAAGTATAGAAAGGAAATAGGAATATGTGATAGACTCACCCAATTAACGACGGTTGATCCAATCTTTGTCGTCTTCCGTTCTGCTCCTCTCCAAAGCTTTCAGGCATGCACCTCCTTCACCTACAAAGAGAAAATCCTCCAAACACAATCTTATACATGTATATATGACAAGTTAGATAAACAATATATAAAGTGATTAATCATAAATATTTATCAAACCATGATACATTAAATATATTCAACATGCATTTGGAATAAGGATTCTCTTTATTAACAATAGTGAATGAGATATACTTGCAAATAACAATTTATTTCACTATTTCACAATCCAAATAACAATGCATCTACAATGCAAATAACAATGCATCTACTGCAAATTATTTCACTCAATAGTTGAAAGATGATTTCATTAAATCATTCTTTAAATCATTCATTAAACCATTCAACCATTCAACAGCTGAAAAAAACATTCATTTAGTCAATGGCATAAAAAAAATCAGTAAACCATTCATTCATGAAACAGAGGAAAAAAACATTAAATGTTTTTTTTTTATAAATAAGAATTACTCAAAGTTTGTTTAGTCACTTCCGTTTTACTTTTCTTCCCTTTAAATATTTAGTTAGAGTCACATCTTCCGGAAGCTGATCATCGGTATCCCTACTAGTCTGCTTGCAAGGTTGAACTTCAAGCGAGGGACGATGAATTTCTGCAATAATGTCAAAATCTTTCATTAATATATTTATATTTTGATAAATATGAGTAATTCATTTAAAAAAACATTACGAATGTGTGTTTTTACCTGCCATGGGAACATCAACATGTTCAACATAATGTTGTACAGGCCCAACCTGTTCCGTGTTATCTGCATCTACATGCTCTATAGTTGAATTGTGTAGAATTAGAATTAATGTTCATCATCTGCAATGGTCTATAAAAAATAGTAGCAAATTAATAAATGCATTACCAGGATGAGAAGCATGATCTTCATTTGGTTGGTCATGTACATCCTCGAAATGAACGTGATCATTACTTTCCTGCACAAAAGGGAATAAATAATTTATGTTAATTTATTTATAAGGAATAAATTGCATGAGCATTAATAAATTATCATTAAACTATACAGTTTTTACATACCTAGGCATCATATGGATTAGCAGAATATCATGTAGTATGCCCAGACAAGCTTCTCTAGTGTTCAACAACGCCATCAAAGCCCTATTCGAAGCTAAGATTCATGTAATCTGCACTAGGCAATTCTTCGAACCAGTCGGCCTTCATATTTGCATGATGTCATTAATTTTACAGTTTTTTCTAGAACAAAAAATAATAATTTGTATGATATTTGGATGCAGATTCGGGTTTCGCAATACTTACGTATCAGGCCGCCAAGTTGGAGTAACCACCAGGCCCAAGCTTTTGTTGGCCAATTTTTTCAATTCTTGCCTTGGTGGCCTTAGATGTGTCTGAGAGCCTAATTAAGTTTTTAATTACGTTAGTCGATGTACCAAAATTGATATAAAAAATAGTAATAATAAGGATTACCACTACATTTTGGAATGTATTGCATACCTCCCTATTCTAGCTGGTGGTATCTTTCCTGATTTTCTCACCCCTTCTCTTTTCCATATTCCACCAGGGATTTCCACTCCATAGATGGAATGATTGGAGGGTGTTCATACCTAGGGTTCTTTTCTAGGTGAACCCTATAGTGGTCTCGAACAATCTTCAGATGTTTTCCAGCCTTCTCTAGGACCTTTGAAGTATCGAAGGTATCTTTTCCGAACAAACTAACCAAGCGATTAGTCAGACCATCCTTTAAATATTTTGGCTACTTGTTCCATATTGTGCGGATGGTGGGACCGAAGATCTCCAAGGCCAAATCATTCATATGTTTATAAAATATATCATTTCTTGCAAACAATTAATGCCATCATTAGTCAAAATTAAAAAATATTATCGGTATATTAGACACAAATTATAAAAACTAAATTGAACAATATATAATAACCTAGAATCCTCTCTATCTTTATTGGAACCACTTCTTCATTCACCAAAAATGTACACACTATTGAACTAGTGCCAGTGACACGAGAAGATCCAGGAAATGCTTCCACATCTCTATCTAACCCTACATCCACCCTTTCTTCTGCATCATCTGTTGTGGGTGGGGCGGCATCAACAGCACCCTCTGCTACCCTCGGGGGTGTCGCAGAGCATGTTGGTGACTGTTCAGTGGACAATATGGGAGCACTATGTGGTGTACATGGAGTGGTTTGGTAATTGGGACTAACATTTCCTTGACCACCACTGGTAATCTCCATAGCGCGCTGTAAATTCAAACCATTGTATTATAAGTTCAATAGCATATAAAATAAAATATTATAAAGTTTTTATAAATGAATTTACGCTATTTTTTGAGAACTTACATCCAATTGTTTACGTTGTTGTAACAACAATTGAATCCTTTTTTCGACCCCTTATGTTTGTGGAACTGCCAATGTCAGAAGAATCAGTTCCTCATTTTGTTTTTCCCTGGTCTTTTGTAGCACCCTCAACAGGTCTGCAGACTCTCTAATTTCACTATCTCTCATCAACCAGGAGACCTCATTCTGTAAAGAGTTTTGAGACACTATTTCATAAACCGAATCCCCTGACTGCAATTGAAATATAAAAAAGATTGCTTAGTCTTTGAAGCAATAGTGTGGGAAAACAATTATATTAAAAGAAATTGTATATCATGATAGAGTCATAGTATTACATCTAGGATTACTTGATGCCTATATGAGGGTGTGGTTTGATCAACAAATAGGGACTTACCTCGATCAGCCACCTACAAAAGAAGTAGATAACATTATCACAATGAACGCAATATGTAAAAGCTAACAAATACAGAACAAAAATAAACACTATGCTACATGTTTTATATGTGTACATTTTTTAATTTTTTAGAATGTGGAATTACATTTAGGTTTATTGGTTTCCTCGAGGCTCCAGTCGTCTGATCAACAACTGGGGACTTTCCCCAGTCAATCTGCAAAAAAGGCAGACAACATTACCATCATGAACGCAAACATAAAAATGAAAGAATACATAACAAAATAAACATTATGTGTCACGATATACATGTTTACGATTTTAAAGTATTTGAAATGGAGAATTACATTCATGTTTGGTTGTTGCCCCGATGCTATAGTCGGCTGATCAATAGCCGGTTGGCTTCCCTGATCAACACTCTGCATGGAAAATAGATAATATTATATAAACAAACCTAATATACTAATGAAAATACATAACAACATATATGTATGTCCATCCTAAATTTATTACATTGCCAAATCAATGTATACCTGCTACCTTGACTCAAGTTGACAAACATCTACAGAGATGGAGGTGCCCCTGAGAGAACCCTGCATCAAAAACATACTAAAACTTACCTAAGGAAACATGAAAAGTAGAAAATTACAATTATATGCTAACGAAAAATCTTATAGATGTTAAAATAATTAATAAAAGGTTGGTTAAATTGTTTGTTGTACCACAACCATACTAACTGTGTTTGTATCTACATGATTCAAATTGTAATTAATAAGCAGTTCTTCGCTAGTAGCTATTGATTTAATTGCACATACAAATACATGGTTTCCTTCACGCGACTCGAATATGCAGTTGGGTTGCTTTAGTGTAGACCTCGATTGTGTACTATTTATAAACCCCGCAATATTACCAGTTGTTTTTTGCCTTTTGTCCATGTACAACGTTGCTCCTTTATTTTGAGCTTTGTCTTTCAATTGTATATAATTCACTGACAACCCATATATACGCGTACTTCATGTATATTGGACCAGGTGCATCCAATCACTATAGTTGTAATAGGGTCTAACATACTCCATCAATTCTGTACATCTACCATATCCAACCTTTATGCCGTCCATGCAAAACAACCCCAATCCATGCAATGACGACGCTGCAATTCTATATATCCTTTCATTCACACAAAATATAGTGTTTACTTGAGGAAGATCCCTAGGAACCCATTGTTTCACTACATGTTGGTAAATTAAGGGCATTTCGATGTCCCCACTATCTCATCATCATAGGAACATGACCACCCTCCTTTGAGAAAAAATTTCATGTGTTTGTTGAATTTTCTTTTGATACTCTGACATCTAGTTGATCTAGCCCTTGTAGACCTACTGGATGTCTCACTTTCCTCTATCCTTCCCAAACTCCCTTTGCTGGAGGAAGACAGGTCTGAAAAATAAATGTTTGGTTCTACCTGCACCATGGCCAAAAACAAAATTGGCATAAGCATAGCAAAATACCAACAAAAAAACATGGAAAGACTTGTAAGCAAAAAACTTGTTAAAGAAAAAGATTTTCAAGAATGAGTTTGGTTAATAGGTGTGGGCATTTGGTATCCCTAAAAATTCGAATGTATGCCCCTCTTTTAGTTATATACAAGTCTACATTCTCACTTATTGGTTTCATTTCCTTTTCCTAACATGAATTGGGTAGGATTCATAAGCTTCATATGTATGCTTGTGCCCATTGGACATTGGCCTTTCAACGTTGTCAAGCTTGAGATGATCTATTATGCATATGCAACAAATATAACACTACAATATTTGCCAATATATGTCAGTACAGGGCCTGGACTTTCCCCTTTAATGGACTATCTCCTTGAAAGAACATATCTTCACATTTATCTACATTTACTTCGGATATAAGTGATACAGAGTTGTTATGTTAGTCACTTCCATAAAAAAACATCTTTGACATGAGTTCCTTTTTCAAGGAATCTTGGTTAGTCTCCTCTTCCAAACTTCTAGGTCACTTTTCCACTCTACATTGGCTTGATTATTCATTTTCCTAGCCACTCCTCTCTCCTTACTCTACACTCATTGTTGTTGTAACCCGTACTTTTGATGGTTGTAAGTGGTTTTTAGTTTTACCATGAATGATGTTGTGATGTTGTAGATGATTATCCATTTTACCTAATATGTTTTATGATATTTTCCATCGTTGCTAGGGTGCACATACCTGTTGTTTATGTCTTCTTAATCTTGAAAGCTAAAGGGCCTAAAAGTGCCTAGATCTCATCTAGGACCCTTTAAGAGTCATAATAACAACTATTGTTATAGGATGTTATTCTCCAAATGATACACCAAAACCGTACTTATCGGTTAATATTTGTGTAGGGATGTTTTTTTGATCTCTCCCATAATTTATCATACTAATGGGATTGTGACTATCAATTCAATGCCTTATTTGCATAGTGGCAATCCTACAACAGTACACTATAAATTCTAAAAAATTCTAATGTATGCCCTAAAAATTCTTATGTATGCCCCTCTTTTAGTTACATACAAGTCTCCATTGTCACTTACTGCTTGCATTTCCTTTTCCTAACATGTACTGGGTAGGATCACAAAATATCATGTTATACATGGGCACTATGATATGCTCACAAATATTTATATAATGTATTATAAATGTGTGTTCCTAAAGGATTTGGCAGTATACATGGATGGGTACTATGCTTGGTCACCAATGGTTTCACGTCTCTGGAAATATGTTTGAAACATACATCACATATAGCAAGTATGATGACATGTAGAATGTTGGAGGGATTATGGTGGTTGTGTATTTGGATATGCGGGTGTTCTTATTACTGGTCTAACCCCTTTTCAACAATAATATTTGCATATTTAATCAAGTGTGTTTCTATATACAATATAGAAACATATATAAAGTATATAGAATAATCCTTGATCGATAAAAAGATTACAATGAGCCTCATGACTCAGACTCAAACTCGGCCGAGTCAACCAAGTTGACCCCCAACCAAGCTGACTCGGACTTTGAAATGATTCGAGTGACAATTTTGGTACCGAACCAAGAAAGTGAGGGTATGACTCGATTGGATCAGTAACAAAATGGTCAATTCATCGCAATATGTACTAACTTGACCAAGTGAATGTGGGACTGCACAAGTCACACACATGACACTTAAATTAAAAAAAAATAACCTAGAAATATAAACATCGAAACTCTAAATCTACTTCATTGTCGAGTCAATTAGCTTTATAGGATTCCTATACATCATAACACTATTTGGAGTAAAAAACAACTTGCTTTGTAGGTCCTAGATGCCACCCAAGTGCAAAATCGTCAATCTATAAAGTAGCTTCCAAATACAAAAGCGTTCTTCACAAAATAGGGCATGAACCATGTGAACAACCTTCCAAGTGGACCAGCTCAATGAGTAACCTCCAAGCATGTAATATCTCTCATGAAATGGTGTATAAAAGAGTGTGAGCATGCTTCAAATGATGACTTTCTCCTTTGGTAAGGCTGAACACTACCCTTATGCATGTGTCTCCAAGGGTGAATGTTCCTCAAATAATGAGAGAAAGCCTTCCTCTAACAATAAACCAGTACACCTAGGTGAATTGGCCCTCTTTAGGGCTTCCATTTTATGCAGAGGGGCCCTTAATGTAGAACAAAGTTGGTATTTTAGGTCCAACTGGGGTTGTTACTTCTCTTGTGCATAGGTCCAGAGATTTTTAGGGTTTTTTTGTAACCTACGGTTGCAAGGAAAGCCACCAAAAACTGTTATTTGCTATTGATCTCCTTCAAGAGACTATCGAGAATCACCTAAAGCACAATCCAACATGGTTTATAGGGTCTCAAATTAAATGATATTTTTTTTATTTAGGTTTGTTTACCCCCCTTTTGTGGAGAAAAATCACCCATTATTCATGATACTGCTATAAATAGTTGATTAGGAGGTTGGAATAGCCCTTATTTATGCCCAGAATGAAGGTTTAAGGCTGTTGGAGTGCACAGTCCTGCTCTTTATGTCCATATATTTGCCTAGAATTGTTTGTTAATGTCATTTCAATCCTCAAATTCAACCCAACATTTATCAAAGCCTTTTTTTTCTGTTGTTCATCACTTTTCATAGGGCTATTCATGCCCAGAACTGCCTTTTAACCCTCCAATTAGGCCCAGATTTAGAGGTAGGACTGTTTGGTGATGGATAAGTGCACAAGGGTGCCCAAGATGTTGAAATAGGGTTGCTTCATACCCTTTTTTACTATCAAACAGGTTTGTTTGTGCCCAAAATTCATGTGGATGTTGCTATAAGGCATATGAATGAGATTTTAGGGTTTCTTTCACCCACAGATTTCTCATTTTCACAGCCAAAATTGCAAAGACCACCTCCTATTGCCATTGATCATAATCTTTTAGGGCTTCAATGTGCCCATATCTAAAAGGTGGCCTAATTATAGCTAATTTGAGATGCTTTACTATTTGTTGTGACCTTCAGAATGCTCCCAAAGTGCTCAGATTTGTCCCTTTGATGCTCATACTTGATTCTAGAGCTATTTATGCCCATAGAACTACCCAACATTGCTCCTAGTGTGCTCATAACTGAAAATTAAAGGGCTCACTACTGTTACACTCCATAAACTGTCCAAATTTCAAAACCAACTCAGAAATGCATAGATTTGATTTCAAGATTACAATCATGACAACTTCACCCCTGGAGAGTGTGATTAAAGTCACTGGTGGACACCCATACAAAATGGAGGGTAACACCAAGGACTTTTTCTGATTTTGTGCTGGTTTTAATGTGTTTTTTACATGTTTACAAATTTGTAACTATACACAAATTTTTTTATTTGAATGCCAATATTTTGTACCTGTTGGTATGTTTTGAAATATCTTAAACCTTGTATTTTGTAGTTTGCAGCAAGAGTTTGAGGTAGGTATTTTATTCATTGTGGTCAAGGGATTAAGATTTTGGTTGATTAAAGATTTTAATTATTCTAAACAAGTTCATTTTTGAAAGTGGCATTTGATTCCCCACCAAAGATATATCTTTTAATAATGTTGGGTTTAGCGAGTTCATACCTAGTGTTTCCCTGCTCTTGGGAGATTTGAAGTGGGTATGAAATGTTCCTAAATGTATAGGTATAGCGGTGGGTACATGGAAATGTTTAGGGAGATTTTGCGGCAGGTTTGACCTATTCCAAGTTGGCATTTTGTGGTTTAGGTAGCTCTTTCAATCATTCGGCATGTCATCTTTGTATATAGTTTCCTTGTCAGTGCAATGATTCTTCCAAATGTTTGACAATTGCCCTGTGATTTCCATTACATGATTTCCATCTATAAACCACTACATCAAAATACCCAGTACTTGCTTCAAGACCCAAAGCATAAACCATAATATTCATGATTGTCCATTAATGGCCAAGTATTACCTAACCAAATTTCGAATGAACTAAGCACCTCACAATCAAAATCATGATATTGGGCCAAGTTTATTATAAATTCCAAGAAGCAACTGATAAAGCAACCAAACATCCACTCTACAGGATCGCCAAGAACTAACATCATTCAAGTGAAGGATGTATGCAGATTGTTGCAGACATTATATCTCTACTCATTCGATTTCCTACAAAGTGTTGTAGCTTGCTTAGTGCTCCTCTCTGTTTATCATTTACGCTCAACTTCACGGTGAAATCAACAAGTCCAGGAAAATCTTATAGGACGTTGCCTTTACAATAACGGACAAATAATGATGTTTAGTTCTTGGAGATCATGTAGAGTGGATGTTTTAACCTCTTCATTGC
>LPNX011096419.1:0-45159 GCA_001517045.1 Pseudotsuga menziesii | reverse complement strand
ATATATCTAATCCATGGTGGTGAAAAGCGGGCATTTCTAGATCTGCTACTTGACACATTCAGTCATGAAAAGAATGTTTTAGATACATTTATATCAGTCTGTAATATTTGCTGGTTTATTCCTTTTAGCTTGTCATGATGATGCTTATTTTCCCATATTAATTTTCAACCCTAAGGCAACGATAACATTTTTTCCCATACTAATTTTCAACCCTAAGGCAACCCTAAGGCAATCCCATATTAGAAAGAACCTAAAAAGACTATTCCACACAAATCAAAAGGCTCTTAAACTAACTATATCATGCCTTCCTCAATGATTTCATGAAACCAAGGGGATGGAAAAAGGGCAAGGAAACATCAAAGATCACTCACACCGGGGAATAATTCTAAATCTAACCAATTGTCTAAACCACAAAGGTCATCTCATCGTGTTAATTGTAAGAGGGTCAAAACAAAATTAGACACAGTGAAAATTGACATAAAATGTTCAAATAAAAAATGGAGGACATCAAAATACCTAGTACTTGCTTCAAGACCCAAAGCATAAACCATAAGATTCATGATTGTCTATTAATGGCCAAGTACTACCTAACCCAATTTCCAGTGAACTAAGCACCTCACGGTCGAATCATGATACTGGGCCAAGTTTATTACAAATTCCAAGAAGCAACCGATAGAGCAACCAAACATCCACTCTATAGGATTGCCAAGAACTAACATCATTCAATTGAAGGATGTATGCATACTGCTGTAGACATTATATCTCTACTCATTCAATTTCCTACAAAGTGTTGTATCTTGCCTAGTGCTCCTCTCTTTTTATCATTTACGTTCAACTTCACGATGAAATCAACAAGTCTAGGAAAATCTTCTACTACATCACCGTTACAGTAATGGACAAACAATGATGTTAAGTTCTTAGAGATCCTGTAGAGTGGATGTTTTAGCCTCTTCATTGCTACTCTGTAGTGCATAACCCGACACTTCAGAGGCATAATTCCCAATGGTAACCTACAACAATCACATATATACATATCTAATCCATGGTGGTGAAGAGCAGACATTTCCAGATCTGCTACTTGGCACATTTAGGAATGAAAAGAATGTTTTAAATACATTTATATCAGTCTATAATATTTGTTGATTTATTCCTTTTAGCTTGTCATGATGATGCTTGTTTTCCCATATTAATTTTCAACCCTAAGGCAATGCTAACTTGTTTTTCCATACTAATTTCCAACCCTAAGGCAACCTTAAGGAAATCCCATAGTAGAAAGAACCAAAACATACTATTCCGCACAAATCAAAAGGCTCTTAAATTAACTATATCATGCCTTCCTCAATGATTTGCTGAAACCAAGGGGATGGAAAAAGGGCAAGGAAACATCAAAGATCACTCACACCAGGGAATAATTCTAAAGCTAACCAACTATCTAAACCACAAACGTCATCTTATCGTGTATTTGGGACAATTTCTTTGTCTCATCTCCTTACCCTTGTAACAAGGTCTGGGGAGTAGCTTCTTTTAAGACTAATAGGAACAATGAGAGAATGGGTTTCATTGTTTAAATGTAACGTTGGAGTTTGAATAAACATAGAGTAAAGCTTATATCTGTTTGTGCATTATTTTTTGATTTATATAGTGTATCTTATCTATGAATGGTTTACCGACATGTCCATACCAACATGACTAATTAGGTCTCTTACAGTTTCCTTTACCCATGAAATGGTTGTTTCAAGATTGTTTTACCAATGGCATGCCCAAATAAACCAATAAATAATTTTTATGCATAAATATGTCCTCCAATATAACCCATATTTTCCCTTTAGATCTTGTTACTCCTTATATTATGAGGAAAAGAGCCCAAAACTTCATATTGCTACTCTTGTCTAGATTCACACCCATAACTACTTAAAGGCATGTTCTATGTTGCAGAAGGACATGGACAGTCCTTAATTGTGCCCAAAACTGAAAATGAATACTTATAGGGCCTAGATTTAGGAGAAGGGGACATTTACATCCCTTTTCACCAACAAATATTGCCCAGAATGTCTCTATTCTACCTAGGCTAACTCATAATTGTCAACTAAACACCTGATGCAAATAGGGGGATAACACATATCAAAAGAAGAGATCAAAGCAGTGATAAAGTCCTTTCAGAACTCAAAAAATCCATTTCTTAATGGTTGCACAGTAAAAATTATTTGGGTTTTAACTTTTTATATGATTTAATGAAGGAATACAAGTTGAGAGTGATGAAAGAATCCTATAATTTCTAGTTATGCAGATCCATGATGCGATTAGGGTGGCTCATGAGGGTTCACACTCAATAAACTGAAACAAAATATCAACTATGGTTCTCAAGCTAGATTTGTCTAAAGGATATGGTAAGGTAAGTTGGCAATATATGAGGTTAATGCTAATCTAATTGGGATGAATATGGAGTTAGTATATTGGATAACAGGATGTTTGTCTTCATTTTTGTTTTGCACTCCTTATAATTGGGTCATCCTCCTTATAATGGGAGTTAATACATGCATGCCTTATGTCAAGTTTTCTTCTCTTCTTATTGGTCACTAATGACAAGAATGAGAGGAAAATTTTTGGAATAGTCCCTCTGTTGTGAAGATGAAAAAGGTCTTGAACCCATAATTGCACCCTAGCCCATTCATTTGTCTAGATTGAAGTGGTCTTTTTTGAACACTAAGATTATATAAGATGCATTTATTAAAATAAAATAAAGAAATAAAAATAGGAAATAAAAAAAAAACATGACTTCTTGATCTCCACTTATAAATTCAAGTTCAGGCCCAAAAGGTGGAGATGGAAATGAGCCATATGATGTAGTTTATACACTATTGAGGTCATCCATTGTGCACTTTGAATAGGAATACCCATGCAACTAAATTCCCCACCTGCTTAGCCTTATCCTGATCAAATAGGCACACTCTCATTGTTGATCTAGGCAGGAAATGCATGCAAATAAGGAACATAAACAAAAATGGCATGCTCCCTTTCTTGGTATTGAATTGTTACGTGCTACTTCCAGGATACATGTTTTTTGTTAATTTGATAAGGGTTTTTATGAAATTATGGGCTTAAGGTTGAAGGCACTCTTTCAATTCATACCATAATTTGTAGTTGGAAGTCCAATAATAAACCACAATTAGTCCTTGATTCATATTATTGGCACCAAATGATTAGAAGGGATAACTTGATAAGGAATTGGAACATTGGATATTCATGAAGAAAAAGGCCTATGTTACACATATCAAATAATTTTGTCTTGGGGTTGGAGATGATAAATGAAGAGATATTCATACATGTTGAAGCATCTTGGTGGATTTTTCACCTCCATAGAAAGCATAAGGCAACATTTTTTAAAATCTAGGTGACTTGTGCATAGTTTGGGACTGTTCTAAGTTTCAATCAATGGTGTAACCCAGATTTTGAGAAGTTCTGTCAATGAAAAGAACAACAATGGGCATCCTAATTGGTGTAAGAAGCAAATCGAGGCTATTTCCAAGCACATTTGGGCATGGTTAAATATTTTATGTGTAGTTAATCCAATTATTTTCCTTATTTGACCTTCATAGAACAATGAGAAACCATTATAAGGAAACCGCAACCATAAATTAACAATAAGTATCCCTAAATCCTCAATTCTGGGTAATCTTGGGTTAAATTCATACCTAAAAAAACATTTTGGGCATATTAAATGTAAGAGGGAAAAAAAAAATCAGACATGTTGAAAATTGACATAAAATGTTCAAATAAAAAATGGAGGACATCAAAATACCTAGTACTTGCTTCAAGACCCAAAGCATAAACCATAAGACCTAAAGACCCAATAAACCAAGCATCCACTCTATAGGATCTCCAAGAACTAACATCATTCAAGTGAAGGATGTATGCAGACTGTTGCAGACATTATATCTCTACTCATTCGATTTCCTACAAAGTATTGTAGCTTGCTTAGTGCTCCTCTCTGTTTATCATTTACGTTCAACTTCACGATGAAATCAACAAGTCTAGGAAAACATTCTAGTACATTGCCTTTACAATAATGGAAAAATAATGATTTCTGTTCTTGGAGATCCTGTAGAGTGGATGTTTTAACCTCTTCAGTGCTACTCTGTAGTGCATAACCCATCACTTCAGATAAGATTCTAATGGTTTTCTTGGACATCTTGGGGTATCCTAATCAATTTCATAATGATCACAGATTTAAACCATCACTTAGGCCCTTTGAAGGGAATATTTGATTTCCAATTGGTGTGTGGTTTCTCCTATAATTCATTGGATAGTAGGGATGGGTCTTAAGGCCTTAATAATGGGGATGGGTGGATAATAAGGCCCTTAGTATTTACATGAAAAATTCAGGTATCGAGAACCAAGAACAAGCCATCAAATCACAAACATGTATTGTATAGGGGGACATTATTCTCTGAATGGGATATGGGTGCCAATTTGTGGTTTAGTACTCTAGGGATGGGTCTTGGATCATGGTTGGGGAAGAAATTGAGGGAATTAGGCCCTAACATAATATTCTTGAGTTAATATGTTATGATTAATTCCATCAACCATAACAAATATTTGTTGAAGTGGATCTTTTGCATACAAGTTGGATATGTAGAAATTAAATATTTTTTGCACAGTGGGATGGGTCTCAAATCCTTGACTAGAGTCATGGGAAGAAAACTATACTAGCTGGTAAGTCATCAATATGTATTGTAGTAAATGAAAAATGAGAAAAACATAAATACATTAAGTATAGGTTAGAGGAACTAGAAAAACTAGATGAATATAGGTTATGGTAAATGATCCACAAAATCATGGCAAAGGTAAGAATGAAGAGATAATGTGAGAACATTAAAGAAACAGGAGTTTGAAGAAAGAAAACTAGTCTTTCTATACAACAACAAAAAAAGGATAAGGTGGAGAAACTCAATTACATGTGGCTCAGATCCTATTAGTTGATGAAATTATATGAAAATTGCTCAATGGATCTTGAATGTATAGGAATACTTCCCTATGCTAGAAGAATTAACACATATTCATAAATGATAGATGCAAGCGAAAGGGGAAGGACACCCCAAAAAAAAACCTACCATGGCATGTTGACACTAGTCCAACACATGTGTAAATATTTCAAATATCAAGCATACAATATGACATAAATTAGAGGAAAGAAAGGAACAAATTGAATACTGGAAGGAACTACCCAAAAAACACATTACTCCAAGAAGCCAACATATCAAGTAATTATTTAATGAGGAACCTATAGAGAAACCAAGCATCCACTCTATAGGATCTCCAAGAACTAACATCCACTCTACTGATCAACTGGCTGAAGAAGGCTCGAAAAGAGTTCAAATCTAAAATATTAGGCCTTACCAACCTCAAAAGATTGAAGAGCTCTTTAAAATTGTTCTGAAAAAGGGTGCATGACAATAACACCCATCTCATCCTATGTATTTGGGAAAGAACATGGAGTATGTTGGTGTCCTTATTGCATGGGAAATTCCCTTCATCTAAAACCAATAGTCCTAGTCCCTAAATTAGAATTTGTTGGCAAGATTCACCCAATGGTTCAAATTAAACACTTCATAGTCTAAGGATTTATTAAACATGATAAGATGAAACACACTAGGGGATTGATTTAACATATGTTGTCACTACAATTTGGGAATTACTGGGTTAGGTTCGAGTTGCTTTCTAATATAAGGTTTTTATAATAAAACACCTTAAAGAAGAAATCCATAACATTTGGCAGAATTTTGGCAAACCCCTGTTGTCGCTACAATTGGGAAAATACTGGGTTAGGTTCAAGTTTGTTTCTAACCTAGGGATTTTATAATGATCTTGAATGATCTAGGGGTTAGGTTCGAGTTTCTTACTTATCACAAAATAGGGCTCGAAAATCATTAGAGGAAATTTCAACTCAAAATGGGCCTCCTAAAATGAACTAATAAAATAATAGTTAAAATAATAAAATAATATTTATTAATTTTGGAGGAAGAAAAGAAAAAAACTACTTTTTTGTTTGTATTTTTGACATATCTCCCTATTTTTTTACTCAAATTTCGATCGGGAGATCTCGTTGGATGTGGAATTAAATTCTGCATCCAACGAGTACCCACTTGGCATACTTTTGACGGACCCCACTACCCCAAAAAACAAGAAATACCTAAAAAAATGGAATGATGACATCGTCATTCCATTTTTTCTGGTATTTCTTGTTTTTGGGGTAGCGAGTTCTGTTAAAAGTATGCTGAGTGGGTACTCATTGGATGCAGAATTTAATTCCGCATCCAACGAGCTCTCCCGATCGAAATTTGAGTAAAAACACAGGGATATATGTCAAAAATACAAACAAAAAAAGTAGTTTTTTTTATGATACCTATCCCCAAATTTATATTAAGAAAGTGTTTAAGACCTATACGGTATTTCAAATTTAAAGAAATTTCATTGGCTAACACATGATGACATGGAATTTGAATAAAAGTTAAAAGGCCCATTTTGAGTTGAAATTTCCTCTAATGCCTACTGAGGGCAGCGACTGATTTTCATCCTTCTCCACAGGGCCTAACATACATGGGAGCAGAAAAAATCTATCTATCATGGCTATGGGGGAACTCGAATCCTTCTCTAAACCTCCCTTAAGCATCTCATTTCGGTGTGGTCGGCTTAATAGCTTATTTGGGAACCGGTTCCTAAAATAACTCAAATAAAAACAACCAAACCAGTTTGAATGTGAACCAAAATGTGGTGGGTTCATCCACTAATTGTAACGCTAAGATTGGATAGACTTTAGAATCCATATTAGCCAATATGGGTCAAATGCGGGTGAAATGAAACTATCAAATGAAACTCTATTTTTACACCTATTAACTCTATTTTCTTGGGTGCTAATCAATGAGGGTAACCTACTCTAATAGCCTCTGCCTTTCCTCTATTGGCTAAGAAACCCTCAAGATTTGCAGAACTATCTTAAAATTTTAAAATAGGCATGAATTATGGCATGGTACTCACAATTTTGGGATGCATTGTCTCGACTGACAATTGGCCTCCTTGTCCGCTACAAAACAACAATCCACTCTCCTTAGTCTTCATGGGTCCAAATCGTTGCTCCCGCTGATATTATTCTCCGGCCAAGTTGCTCAAAACATCACTGATCACTGAACGACAAGCACCTAACAAGATGCACAGAGGAAGAAGCTTTCTCGTGAAGCTGAAATGAAAATAGCACGACATGTAGTTTTTTTTTATTGTTTTATGTTTTTGTTTTTTTATTTATATATATTGTTTTATGTTTTATTTTATTTATTTATTTATGCTTTATTTTATTTATTTATATGTATATATACTATGTTTTATTTTTTTATATATACAAAGAGGGGAGTGTATCAATGTGAGTCTTTATGTGTGCAGTGAATCTATGCTGATGAGGATGAGGATGTCGTAGATGATGATGATGTCGATGATGATCATGATGTTATCCATGATGTCAATCATTATGATGATGATGATGATGATGATTATGATGATGATGATGATGATGATGAAGATGAGGATGCTGATGATGAGGATGAAGATGATGATGATGATGAAGATGAAGATGATGATGATGAAGATGACGACAATGATGATGATGAAGATGATGATGTTGACAATGATGAAGATGATGATGATCATGATGATGATGATGGTGATGACCGTCTTGATATCATATGAAATAATGAAAATGCTAATGATGTTGATGATGATGATGATGATGATGACGCTGATGATGTTGTTGATGGCGACAATGATGTTGCTAATGATGACGACGATGATGACGACAGTGATGATGATGATGAGGATGGATGATGATGATGTTGATAAATGATTATGTTGATGATGATGATGATGTTGATGATGATGATGTTGATGCCGATGATGATGATGAGAAATCCTTATGATGTTGATGATGATGACGATGATGCTGATGATGATGACGACGATGAAGACAATGCCGATGATACAGACAATGATGATGACGACGACGATGTGTGATGAAGATGATGATGTGTGATGATGATGATGATGTGTGATGATGACGAAGATGATTATGAATATGATGATGTGTGATGATGAAGACGATGATGATGAAGACGATGATGAAGATGATCATGATCATGATGATGTTGATGATGATGATATTAGGATGGTGAGGATGATGATGCCAATGACAATGATGATGATAATTATGATTTTGATGATGACGATGACAATGATGATGATGACAATGATCATGAGGATGATGATTTTGAAACCATGCATGGCTTGGCAATTTTCTTTTTAAATCAATTTCAAAATTAAAAAGGGCCCAATTATTTTATAATCATTATAATCTTATTTGTGCCCTTTTTGAGCTTGGATTCAATATAACAAAATATGATAGACCAATATGGTAACATTGTCATCATCATTGTCATGAACATCATAAAAAAAAAGTCAAAAATTCCTAATAAAAGAAAGAAGAGAACAATGATTTATTATCACATACACTTTTACTAAGAACCTTGACATATATCTTATTTAATAGCTATAAGGCACAAATATGGTATTGAGGAGACTCAAGCTTTGGTGGGTGGAATGACAACAATTAGGAGAGTAAACTTTGGTGGGTGGAATGACAACATTTAAATGACTTAAGAAGCCATTGTTGTGGCAATTTAACAAAGTCTAAATATCTAAAATGATTTTGATGTTTGTCAACAAACTTTAAAGTTGCGGTAAGATCAAAGATATATGAAAATTTTGGAAACTATATCTTTTCGTGAGCCATAAGGTATGTAAAAGATTAAAGAAAAACATTAATGTTATGTTCTACATTCTTAACATCTTTCCATGTTTACTCCATTCTTCATATTGAATTTGGAAACATAAAAGTTACCTACAAAATCTAAAGTCTAATCTTTTTATTATAGCAATAAACTAAGTAAAAATTTTGGACATCAATTTTGCTAACTACATTCTTATATATAAATATATTATTTAAATTAAATACTTTTTTTAAATAAACTTAAAACATTCAAAACAAAAATAAAATGATAAATTTTAAAATTTCATATAAAATATTTTATGGAAAAATATTTCAAATATAAATAAAATAAATATTTATAGATATATTCACTTTATTTTTATTAGCAAATATCACGTCAAAAGAAAACCATGTGTGTTACTAACTACAATGTAGCTTATGTGCATTATCAAATGATAAAGGTTTAGGCATAAATCACTTTAAATTAATATTTGTTTATATTATTTGGCAATATAATTAACTCAATTTTACAACATTCAAATTAATAAAAATACACTAATCTTCACACTATCAAGATTAGTGTTTTAAAACACTAATCTTCACACTATAATGATGATGACAACGATGATGATGATGATGATGATGACGACGACGACGACGATGATGACAATGATCATGAGGATAACGATGTCATCTTCATCGATTATGATGAAGATGATGTTGTTGGTGATGATTATGTTGATGATGATGGTGATGATGATGTCGATAACTCTTTTTAAAAGGAAATAAGATAAAAGAAATAGGATGATGATGATGTCCGTAACTCTTTTTAAAAAGAAATAAGATGATGACGATGACGACAACGATGTTACAGACAACGATGGTGATGATATGAAGTAATTAATTTGATCTAGGTTTAATTTTAATGATGATGATGGCGATGAAGATGATGATGATGACGACGATGATGAATATGATAATGATGACGATGATGACAACGACGACAATGATGATGATGATAATTATGATTTTGATGACGACGACGACGACGATGATGATTTTGATGACGATGATGACAATGATAATGATGATGACAATGATCATGAGGATAACGATGTCATCTTCATTGATTATGATGAAGATGATGATGTTGGTGATGATTATGTTGATGAGGATGATGACGATGATGATGGTCATGATGAGGAAGATAACGATGAGGACAACGATGATGATGAAGATGATGATGAGGGTAATTATGATGATGATGATTATGATGATGATGATGATGTAGTTGATGATGATGATGAGGATGGTGAGGATGATGACGATGATGATCCACATGATGATGATGTCTGTAACTCTTTTTAAAAAGAAATGAGATAAAATAATAGGTCTAATTAAATATTTAACTTTCATTACATTTCATCATTGACGATGACGACGGTGATGACGATGCTATAGACGACGATGACAATGATATGAAGTAATTAATTTTATCTAGGTTTAATATTAATGATGATGATGGCGATGAAGATGATGATGATGATGATGATGATGATGATGATGATGATGAAGATGATGATGATGACGACGATGACGACAATGACGACGACGATGATGATAATTATGATTTTGATGATGACGATGATGATAATTATGATTTTGATGATAATGATGATGATGATAATTATGATTTTGATGACAACAATGACAATGATCACGAGGATAACAATATCATCTTCATCGATTATGATGAAGATGATGATGTTGGTGATGATTATGTTGATGAGGATGATGATGATAATGATGGTCATGATGATGAATACGATGATGATGACGATGATGATGATGAAGATGATGATGAGGGTGATTATGATGATGATGATTATGATGATGATGATGATTATGATGTTGATGATGATTATATATGATGAAGATGATGATGATGATGATGATGTTGATGATGATGAGGAGGATGGTGAGGATGATGACAATGATGATGATGTTGATGATGATGAGGAGGATGGTGAGGATGATGATGATGATGATCCACATGATGATGATGATGACGACGATGATGATGATGTCTGTAATTCTTTTTAAAAATAAATAAGATAAAAGAATAGGTCTAATTAGATATTTACCTTTCATTATATTTCATCGTTGACAATGACGACGGCGATGATGAAGATGATGACGATGCTATAGACGACGATGATATGAAGCAATTAATTTGATCTAGGTTTAATTTTAATGATGATGATGGCGATGAAGATGATGATGATGATGACGATGACGATGATGATAATTATGATTTTGATGACGAGGATGACGATGATGATGATAATTATGATTTTGATGACAACGATGATAATGATAATGATCATGAAAATGGTCATGAGGATAACGATGTCATATTCATCGATTATGATGAAGATGATGATGTTGGTGATGATTATGTTGATGAGGTTGATGATGATGGTCATGATGATGAAGACAACGATGATGATGACGATGATGATGAAGATGATGATGAGGGTGATTATGATGATGATGATTATGATGATGATGATGATTATGATGCTGATGATGATTATATATGATGATGATGACGATGATGTTGATGATGATGAGGATGATGATGATGTTCGTAACTCTTTTTAAAAAGAAATAAGATAAAAGAATAGGTCTAATTAAATATTTACCTTTCATTATATTTCATCGTTGACGATGACCACAACGATGATGAAGATGACGATGATGCTACAGACGACGATGACGATGATATGAAGTAATTAATTTGATCTAGGTTTAATTTTAATGATGATGATGGCGATGAAGATGATGATGATGATGATGATGATGATGATGATGACGATGACGACGACGACGACGATGATGAAGATGATGATGATGATGATGATGTTGAAGATGATGATGACGACAATGACGATGATGATAATTATGATTTTGATGACGACGATGACAATGATAATGATGATGAAAATGATCATGAGGATAACAATGTCATATTCATCGATTATGATGAAGATGATGATGTTGGTGATTATTATGTTGATGAGGATGATGATGATGATGGTCATGATGATGAAGACGATGATGATGATGATGGTCATGATGATGAAGATGACAATGGCGATGATGATGATGATGAAGATGATGATGAGCGTGATTATGATGATGATGATTATGATGAGGATGTCGATATTGATGGTGATGATGATGAAGACAACGATGACGAAGACGATGATGACGATGATGATGAAGATGAATATGTCTGATGATTAAGATGGCGATGAAGATGATGATGAAAATGATGATCAACATGAGGACGGTGGTGGTGGTGATGATGTTAGTAACTCTTTAAAAAAATAAGATAAAATAATAGGTCTAATTAAATATTTACCTTTCATTAATTATATTTCATCGTCTTCTTCATCCAAGTCATCATCTGTATCATCAGATCCAGAGTCAACATTGTAAGGGTTGTCCATATCATCATCAGTTATGCTCATCGTTTCATCGTTGGTATAAATTTCATTGGCATTGTTTGCTACATCATATGATTCAACTGTTTCTTGGAGTATTGTTGACGGGCCGGATTGGCACGATAGTCAACTAAGAGACAACCCGATCGAAAAGTTTTCAAATATGCTCTCAGTCATTAGGTAGCTGTATCTGACGAGATTAAGGCCCCGTTACCTTCCCTAAATTACTCCTAGCTATAGGAGAAGACTCAAAAGAAAAATGAAGCTACTGTTTATTAACTAAATCTATAGTACACCTATGAATATGCAAAGCAAACTGTTACTGAGTTAGTTGGTATATTACATGACTGATAACTGGAAATTAATCTACCTAACCAATTAATTTATAAATACAAGAATAAATAATTAATTAAATATTAACAGACTCAATGGATTACATAAATACACTATAAACACATGTACATTAATAACAATATTGAAAACTAACTTATCATAATATAAATGTAAAAATATGTTTCAATACATTTTCTGTAAAGTAAATACAAAATACCACTAATATATCCTAACTATCCTGTCCTGATCAGGAGCATGGAAATAATAACCATGGGATCAACTTGCAAATAATGCTACTATGCAGATAATCCTGAAATATCAAAAGAAATTCTGAAATTTAAACAAGACAACATAGTGAACAAATATATCACATATATTATGATGATAACATCAAATTTATTATATGACGTAAATTTGCAAATGAAACCAGAATAAATCGACAGTTAAAATATGATGCATTTGCACATTTCTGTAAAGAAATATAACAAAACATAAAAAAATGTGAAAAGAAATAACAAGATCAAACGATATTATAAATACATTTCCATAATATAAATACTGCAAATATATTCATAAATATCACCAGTCAAAAAAGTACTGCAACTGCCAACAAGAAATTGTCTTAAGCCACAGGAAAAGATTAAAGTGATCTTGTCTCGCCCCTTTTCCAAACTATCGACCCTCTTACAGTAAAACCATGTCTCCTTTAAATACATTAAATCTCACATGGAGATAGTTCTATAAAACTGGAAACTACATAATCGAAATCTTAACCAATTTTATTAAAAATGACAAATGAAATTGTCATTTTCCATATACGTTATGATGTCTTGAAATTGGAAAGATTCGATTTATAGCACAAAATCATAAAAATGATAAAGACACTAGTAATATAATGACACCTGGGAGATAGCATATCCATCATGGAAAACAATTTCAACCGATTTGGTCATGATTCTCCGGGGATCATCCTGAAAACGAGCGATCACCAAAATCCAGGAAAAATGCATCAACCAAATCACCTGCAACACTACATAGTAAAAAAAATTTAACACAAACGCAAGAATAAATAAAGTAAATTACATAATCCATCAATCAATTCAATTCAAAACAATACCTGTAACAAAAATAACTTCATTATCACTTGCTGCTTTTAATTACAAACTTCAAACCTGAAATACTTCCTAAACATATATACAATAGTGAGTGTGCCCAAAATACTATGATTTAACAGGAGCATTAAACACCTGTATATTCACACCAGTCGCTGGATTTTGTGAATGACCTTTGAACTGCATCAGAGTAACCTAAGCATTCAACTCATGAACCTTTTCCTCATTTTTCTGATTCTCATGTTGCAATTTCATTACTCTACGAATTAACCTGTTCTTGTGTTTCTTCAGACGCAGCACACATTTATCATCTGAATCGGCTTTCTCTTTCAGCCTTATATTCTCAGTTTTCATAGCATCACGATGTGCTACCATCTCTATTACTTCTTCCTCCATTCTATGTATTTTATCCAGCAAACAGTTTACAAATAACGGGTGAATTACTTCACCAATTCGATAAGAACCAGGTAAATTAACTTCAACAGACTTGCCCTTAATTGGAGAATCGACCACAGGGTCAACCTGAAGATTCTTATTAGACACATGAAAACTGTTATCTGCATGGTTTACGATAGGCTCATGATCAATGTCAAGGCCATCGTCAGGCGAGACAGGTTTATCTTCCTCATCATCTAGCACAACTGTTTCAATGTCTATGTTATTACTCACGGAAGACTTAACAACACTAACCTTGGCCACCATACTTCTTGTAAACCTGCCAATAACCTTATCATTCAACTTTTTGCCTATCTGTTTGCAGGTATTGTCATTACATTTCGGCGTCACAGGGGATAGATTTAACGACTTCCTCCTATGCTTGAAAGGCATAGGAGTACCAGGACTACACACATGAGTGGGAACAGGATCATCGCGAACGCTGGGGTTTACAAATTCATTAGGGTTTGGCATAGGCGTCGGTGCAAGTGAAGTCGGAACCTGAGAAGGCTGCTGGTGCCTTACACATTCTTCAGCACAATCGAATTGACAATGACAGAATTCCATGAAGCCATTTTGTTCAAGGAAATCATCCCATGACCAATTTCGCTTAGACAACTATCTCTCTACCAACATCATAACAAGGCCATGATGAAAAAGACTGCGACCGATGTTCTTCGTCCCCTTCTTAATGGCCGAAGACATCTTGGTCATGCTTTGAACTAAATAATAGGGAGAGTTAATAGGAAATCCGAGAAAAACATCCATCAATCAGAGATGATAGACATATGCAGAGGAAAGACGACCTTCATAGGTCACATACCTGTGAATAATGTCTAAAACCGATCGCCATTCTTTCTTGAAATATTTCCGCCATTCTTTCTTCAATATCTGCCTCCATTCAGTAAATGTCATCTGCTTGGAATTGAACCAACGTTCACCTGTCAACGAAAATCCCATAGCCAAAGCAACTAAGTGCTCATGAACCCTAAACTGAAGGTCTTCCACCTTAACCCTAGAATCAACCAGCGACAGAGAAAATACCCTAGTCACCTTAGGGTTTGAATCTACAAACTTGCGGATGAATGAAAGCCACCCAACTGCTTCCACCTTAGCTAGGAGCTCAGGATTTTCATCAAGGAGCTTCGTGTCATTGGGCTCGACCCTAAAAATCGGAGCCATGGCAGAGAGAGTGAATGCACGCAGTAGCACACAGAGGAGATACCACAGAGTGCAATAGGACAAAAGGCTGGAGAGAGAGCATTTGGGATGGAAACCAAGAAGAAAACACAAACCATGAAACCCAACACTCTTATAAATGAAACGCGACATGAATAATCGCAGACAAGAACCCTGTAAACTCGGCATGGGCTAAGGATAATGATCACGTAGAGAGGTAATCAAGTAATAGAAAGTGACGGTGAAGACTCCAGACTAAACTCGTTTTGCCATTATTTATTCGGCTCAATCGTAATAACACCACACAACGCATAGAGTACAGACGTTCGACAAATGGGAGGACACGATACCATGGTCGTACTACAATTAAGTGTCATCACAGAGTTTCATACGTGCATGATAATAGCATATTAGCCCTCGATTAAGCAAATCGGATATGGAGATGAGTACACAGATCAAACTGACCATAAGGGTTGAACCTTGGACATTTCACGTTGACCTTACCATATAACCTTCAAAGATGGTGAGCATACGACATAAACCATCAAACCAACACCAAACCTTCACGATATGGAGCATATTATAAAAATTGAAATTAAACATTTATGGTAAGATCAAGTATGATTCGGAGTTTAAAGGATGAACTTAGGATAAGGCACCCCTGCATAAAATATTTAGCCTTTGATGTTCTAGGACCTTGTCAAATTTACAGTTAACCAATAAAACATATCAATCGCTGAATATTCAAATGAGGACTTATGGTGAGAGGCATAAAAACCAAAGCTTATCCCTTAATTTGAAAGGTAAACCTATTGAAAATAATGATTTCAATGTAGTGATTTTTGTCAACTAACCATAGTTCACAAAGGTTGTAAAAAACATGGAATTTCATCATTTCAGTAGCTCGTGGAATGTCACCATTTCAGTAGCTATCGATTCTTTAGATTTGATATAAGAAATTCAAACATTTCATCAAACAAAATTTTATTTTGTTTGATAAAATTTGTTTTTTAAGGCTGTTGGGTAGGGGCACAACAAGTACATATTCAACTAGATCATCATCATCACCTAACTCATGTTGATCATGCTCTGCATCATCGTATCCTTCTTCCAAAGAACCCTCTTCATTAACATCGTCTAGGTTATACTTTACTGTCCTTCCCGTTGGATCATGTCTCACAACAAATGACCATCCCACTTTACCTGGAACATTTGGGTAAAATACCTATTCACATTTGCTTGGAAGAACATAGGGCTTTGCTCCTGGCTCAAACAACCTTGTGTTTACCATGGTAAATCCATTATCATGTTCAATGATAGTTCTATCAGGATCATGTTGATTCAATCGTAACCTGTACGATTTGACAATGAATAGAACTAGCTTAAAGGATTTAAATTCACACCGTATAATATTTTCCAAACACCCATAGTATCGAATTTCTGAGACTTCTGGATGTCTTTCAGTTCTAGATGAAACACTAGTAACCTCAAAGACATCAGATATCCCAGAATCTGATGTTTTATTTGTTTCATTCAATTTTTTGATCCAATATCTACCTTTATTGTAGACCATAGCCTCATGGTGTTTTACCTGCAATAAGCAATACAGGAAAAGATTACACAACCATTTAGTCCTTATGTAGCAATACATGGAAAAGAATAACGTGTACGTCAAAATGTACTTTGTAAAATAAAAGATTTAGAGGGATTGATTAATTATATGCTTTCCATTTTATCTTTTACACCATATGCCAAATCAATTTCCCTTTCTGTTAGATTTCTATCTCCATTGCGGTGTGCTACTTTTACCAATGAAGCCACACCTTCCCATGATATTCCACGAATTGATTGTTCGCATCGTTCAATCCATACATTCATCCAGTCAAGATTGTTTATGATGTATAAATGAATTGCATCCCATTCTAGACCAACTGCTTAATGACAATAACCATTAAAATGAAAGAAAGGTGTAAATATCCTGAACAAAGTATATGCTCTTAATTGAAGCAATTATAACTAGAAAATATAATTAGAATATGAACGATATAATAAATGTCCACTAGTTAATAATTAACTTTCAGATTCGTCAATCTACCTTTCCCCTTTAGTTTCTCCCCTTCAAATTTGTTATCAGATTCCGGATCACAAATGCGACGTAAATTGAACTTTGATGCTAAAATAGGAAGATATTCACTAACATACAAAATTTTTTGGTATACTGTATATCCTTCCATCATAGAACCCTCAGCATATGCTCGTTGTCTCACCAAACCCTTCATAAATTTCAAGTACCTCTCAACTATCTGTTAGAATAATCAACCCATAGTTAGCTACCTTAGACATTAATTAATCCATTTTTGTCTTATTTGCCTAGTTTCCATATTCCACCTTATGCAAGTTGTCATCTACACATCCATAGTGGTCAAAATTGCTAATTTTGAGTCATGGAGCACTTGGGAAACCTCCTGGAATCAAATTTGCTTTATTCCTGGCCTCCTTAGCGCATGTCTGCTTTTTCTACTTTATTGCCCGCTTTTTCAGTGTTTTAAGGCAATTGGGAAAGTTTGACTAGGTGAAGTTAACTTGTTTTTTGTCCTCCACATCCTCCACTCTTTTCTCATATGAAAAGCATGTATGAGTTGTCCTTCCATCCACTATTATCTTGCCTAATTTATTTTGTCAATTCGTGAGTTCCTAGACAGTTTTGGAAAGTGCTTTATGCACCTATGGGGGATTTGCTTAGATTTAGTAAGCCTGCTTTTGACTAGATTCGAATGCCATCTTCATGCATTGGAATTACTCATGTAATTATTTATTGTGGAAGCCTATGAATTCATAGGGTTGGCCATTGTACACTTATTCAATACAGATTAGTGTTCTGCTCCATTATTCAGTCTCCTTTGTGAGTAATTTGCATGTGTAATTGGCAATTGTTGTGAGTGTAATTGTTTTAACACCCGGGTTCAATTTCCATATGGTATTAGAGCCTTTGTATATCAATTTCTCTCCTTCCAATTTGTTTTGCAGGTTTGAAATCATTGACTGGGAGCATTCTGCTGACTGATGGGACAATTTCTGATAGTATGAATCAATCTCAGAAGATCATCTTGACTCCATTTAATTTCTTTGAATGGAAAGCAGAGATGGAGATACTGTTGAGAGTGAAAGGCCTCTACATAGTGACTATGGAAACAGAAGCAGATCCCAATGCAGCTGCAGAGAAGATAAAATGACACAACATGAGGGATGAGGCCTATGCTCTCCTATGTCTGAGCATATCCAGAGACCTCCTTTTCCATCTTGATGGATTGACATCACCGAATGAAGTATGGGAGAAGATTTTTGATCTTTTTGGAAAGACAGATGAGATGAGGGGACATCAAATTGAAAATGAATTGATCTCCCTGAGTCCCAATAGCTTTGAATCCCTGCAACTCTATTTTTCCAAGTTCAAAGCACTTGTTTTGCAGCTAAAACAATGTGGGATCGAAAAGAAGGATGATCAACTGGTCTTGGCCATACTCTCAAAGCTTGGTCCTGACTATTCAGTGTTTGTTTCGACCTTCTATGCCATAAAGTTGGAAGCTCGAGCTTGGAAGATGCCTAGCCTTGCAGATTTCATGAAATCTCTCACACAAGAACAAGATAAATTGGTGACGATGGGCACCATCAAACCATCCAAAGACCAAGCTTTGGTTGCTGGAGATTTGAGGGTGGATTCAAAAAGTAAGAAGAAAACTAAAAATCCACCTGAGCAAAAGAGAGACAAGAACAAGTCTCCAGAGGAGCCTCAAGGTTCCAAGAAGAACTACCAAAAGAAGAATAACAAAGGAGAAATGAGCAAGTGCGCATACTGTAGTAAGGGAAATCATTCTGAGAGCTCCTGTATGAAGAAGCAAATAGACATGCTGACCCAACTCCTGGAGAAGAATGGCATATCCCTTCCAGACAGCTCAAAGAAGAGGGAAGGAGGATCAAGTTCAGAAGACAGAGAGAGAGAGTTCATGCATTCGTTGCTGGCACATCAAGCTCACCTAGTTTCATCATTGATTCTAGAGCTTCAAGACATATGATTTCGACCAAGGAGGCATTCACCTCTCTTGACATGTCGAAAGTGTTGATGTATATGTAACTTCGGAATGTATTCTTCTATGTATTTTATATATTGTAACCCAATGTTTATTCCGGGATGTTTCTATTATGTATTTGAGTCATGATGTCATACCCCGATGTTTCGATCAGGAGTATTAATAATGTAAACAAGTCTTGTCAAGTCATTAGGTAAGTCCCCATAGTTTTGGGGCACTCGAGTTATTATACACTAATTAAGGTGTAGGCTCGGGTAAGTAATTGTTAGGTCAAGCCTACGTGATTATGTGCACTTCAAGTGAATGGAAGAATATAAATAGAGAGTGAGACTCTCTATTTATCACACACATCATTCACTCTCACTCAAGTGTGGGGCATTAGCGAGGAAGGAAATATTGGGACTAGACAAAAGAAGAAGACTACTGTTGTTGGGAGTGCATCTTACTATTTTGGGGTCTTACATCTTGTGGTGATTCTATCTTTGAGGAAGTTGCATGGTTTTCTCCATTTATGGTTTCCCCGATCAAAAATATTTGTGTCTCTTGTCTCTTGTGGTGTGCTTATGTTATTGCTGTGCTTGTTATTCTCTCAGTGAAAAGATCCTAACATAATGCTAGCTTAAATGTTGAAAAACTAACATGGGATCAGAGCTAACCTGAGAAGAAGACATTGTGAATCTACAGGAACTATGGCTTCCTATTTTGTGGATCTTCCTCCACAGATTTTCAGCAAAAGTATGCTAGGATGACTCTCCATTGAAGGGTGCATCTTTCTGTCGATGCGAAATTCAATTTCAAGCATTTTCAGTTTCGATGTGGAAATTAGGGCTTTTTTATAGAAGAGGAATTTTTGAGTGAGACCAGCATAGGATTGTTCTCCTCATCAAAATCGAATTTTAGAGACCTGGATCAAGAAATTTGGTCGGGTGAAACTCTGAGAAAGTCAAACCCTAGTTTGACCCTGAGCTAGGAGAAACCCTAAATACTAAAACTGCTAAGTTTTGGTACAGTCACTATATTCCAAGATTGGAAAAGTATCAGAAGCTGAACATTTCAGGGGCTGAAGATAAAATCTTGATGAAAACTGTGTCCAGAAATCATCCTCCGATTCGCTATATTATGGGAGATATGATCTCTCAAAGTTAGGGTTCCAGCCTCTTCCAGAAATCATCCATAAACAGGACACCTGGGGATAATTGCAATATCTTGAGCTAAATATGTCCAAATGGAATTTATGAAGATGTTACAAAAAGGGCACGGACTTTAATTTTGGTGTTCCAAATATCAGACTCAGAAGATGAACCAGTGACACATGGCATGCCGTACAACTTCACTGTTCTGAACAGTCCTATAACAGGTCACCTTGGGAAACGGATCATAAATCCAAAATGGTGAAACCAATTCTGATGAAAACTATAGTGATGGATCAGGGACATGAAATTTTACCTCAGTGCAAAATTTTAGACATAGAGGATTAGTAATTGCGGAGATATCACAGAAACAGTAACAGGAATTTATACAGAAGAAATTGGAAATCTAGGGCTTCCTGTTTCGGGAGCTTCCCTCCACTGTTTTCAGAAAAGGAGTGCATTGGACAGATCCATTTGAAGAGATATATCTTTCTATCCAATCAGATCTTAAATATTCCAAGTTTTGAAAATTAGGGTTTCTATGGAAAACCCTAGATCAGCTAGCTCCAGAACCAAGACGGACACCTCAAATCGGTAAGATCTAATCCTTTGCTATTTTCATTTGAGGTTCTCATTTCAAAGTGATCTATCACAACAGCTTGATGATAATCTTGGTGAATTTGACAACTTCCAAGCATAGAAGTATTTGATCTCTCTGAAGAAAATGGATTGGACACCTACATGAGTATAGAGGTTCCAGTTTTAGAGGGAGATGAGGTTAGAAGCCTTTCATAGGAAGAACTTGGTCAAGACCAAAGAAGAGATCATGCTCATGCTGCAGAGGATGATGAACCATCCAGAAAGAGATCAAGATATGAAAGTGAAGATTCTTCAAGCGAGGATGAATATGTTCTGATATCATCTCTCACAGGTAACATTACTCATGGAAGTGATGATTGGCTTATAGACAGTGGGGCTTCCAAACATATGACGGGATTCAAGGAATCCTTTGTAAGATTGTCAGAACATGAATCGCCTCACAAGGTGAAACTAGGAGATTACTACCAATGTCCAATAAAAGGTAGTGGGGAATCTTCATACAAGCTAGACTCTGGTAAGTCTCTAACAATGAAAGAAGTATTGTTTGTTCCAGGATTCAAGAAGAACCTTCTCTCCATTTCAGCATTGATGCAAAAGGAATGCGGGTTGCATTCATAGATGGTCAAGTCATCATGTGGCCAAAAGGAAAGACTATCGATGATGTGGTAGTAATTGGAGAACAAGAAGGAGGCTTGTACAAATTGAAGGGCCATCCAGAACAAGCCTTGATCCATGACACAGGAGAGCTAAATGAGCTTTGGCATAGAATACTTGCACATGTGGATTACAGAGCACTACCTATTGCAAGTAAAGTTGTTGAAGGTCTTCCAGAATTTCAAGCTATTTGAAGGGAAGAACAAAAATCAGAATATGACCTAAAGAAACCAGTTGAAGAATGTGAAGATCTAGAATGCAGAGACCATGCAGTCATAAGAGTCTCTCAAATCAAGAACAACTTGAAGCAGAAGTGAAGAATGTAGAAGTGGTGATGGCCACCTTGAATGGCCTCCCAGGATCATGGGATTCATTCAGGCGAGGAAGTGTGCCAGAAGGAAGTGATTACTTTCAGTAGACTTTGGGAAGAAGAAGAAGCTTGAATCATAAGAAGAGAAGAGAAGATGGGAGCAATTGAAGATCAAGATCTCGCCATCCAAAGAAGATCCCTCAAGCAATGAGGAATATGAAGAACTCAACTCTTGAAGAAATTCTTATCCTCCTTATCATTTGGATAAGAAACGATGCTACCATGAATGAAGAAGACGATGAAGCTGAAGGATCAAGAATCAGTCTACCCACGAAACAAATAAAGATAAGTATTCAATTGTCATTTCATGATATTGTTTTGTTATGCATTTGTTTATATTCAGTTGATGTATCATGCATGATAGGATGTTTGCATTAATGGAAGTATACTACTAATATGCATGTGATGGGTAAGTAGCTCATGGTGCTATACAAATCTCCATTACTACTTATCTATAATGAAACCTCTTTGCTGACATATTGGATTAGTGCACAATCTCAATGTTGTCCTGGTAGAAATGGAAGGCATCTAGAAAGTTTCAGTGAGATATGGATGAATGTTGTATTGGCTAAAGTAGTTGCATGATCATATATTTATGCATAAGTATTTGCCAGTATGAATATTCCTTATGAAATGGTTCTAACCATAGTAATGCATTTGACTTGTAGGAAAGACCGCATACATAATCACCTACAAGCAAAGAAGAATGAAGAATTGTTCTGAAGAGCAAGTGACGACATTTCAAAATGAAGAATAATATGACGAGTGCAGTGACATCATTGATGCAGAACCTTCCAGCCACCAAGAATAAAGGGAAGACCAGTTCAAGAAGAATGATGTTAGGGCATAGTATCGAGACTTAAAGAGAAGTTCATATCTCCATCATGCAGTAGATGGAAACATCGTGGGATACAAAGCAAGATTCGTAGCATGAGGCTTCTCACGAAAGGAAGGCCTATACTACGAAGATACATTTGCAGCCAGTAAGAGTTGAAACACATACATGATGAGATTGATGAAGATCTTAACCTTTGCTACAAGGTTGAAGATGCAAGTCTATACACTAGATGGTCACATAGAATATTAGTAGCATAGGAAGCTACTTGTCACTCTAGTACATAATGTTTTCAGTGCATAAAGCATAGAAGACAAAGGGAGTATGATGCTCCGCCTTAGAGGGAGTGACTATAGAATACATTGAGGTTCGACATGGTATGACAGGATGGGTAGATTACTGATGAATCTAGGCTTTACTGAGACTAAAGTGGATTCCAACCTTTGCTTCAAGGTTGAAGACAGAAGACCAGTGATGCTCCTGTTATGTGTTAATGCACTATTGTTCTAGGTATGGAGGTGTGGCAGAGTGTGGATGGAATCTTCCTTGGACAAGGGAAGTATGCAATAGAGATCCTAAAGAGGTTTGGGATGATGGATTACAAGGCTATGACCACATCAATGGCATCAAACATGAAGCTATTAAGTGTGCTTCATCAGAGACGGTTGATGCTACGATGTATCATCAATTGATTGGGTCCTTGATGTACCTGAGATTAGATATTTGCTTTGCTGTGAACACATTGAGACATGTTCACCTGATAGTTGCAAAGCATGCAGGGCTACAGTTGATTATGTGCTCAAGTATGATGTGAATCAGAAGATTAACCTAGAGGGTTATGTTGATTTAGATTGGGCAGGCAGTTCCATCGACAGGAAGAGTACTTCAGGATGTTGCTTCAGTATGGGATCAGGTGTGATCTCTTGGTTTAGCAGGAATCAATCCTGTGTGGAACTGAGTATAGCTGAAGCAGAGTATGTCGCAGCTTGTTCAGCTAGTTGTGAGGCAGTATGGCTGTGGAAGTTACTGTATGATATATTTGATCTCCAGTTGGATGCTACTTGTATACATTGTGACAACTAGAGTTGCGTGAAGTTGTCAGAGAATCCAGTTTTCCATGACAAGTCAAAGCATATCGAGATCAAGTATCACTATATCAGGGATATGGTGCAGAGAGGAGCAGTGAAGCTCCGGTATGTTGCGACGGAGGAACATATAGCTGATGTATTGACGAAGCCATTGGCTAGGATAGAGCTTGAGTACTTCAGAGAGAGACTTGGTGTTCTCCAGATCGAGGTTCCTTCCAAGAGAAAGTGATGAGACCCATAGCCATTCTGACATGGTGAGAGGATTGGTTCCTTCCATGGTCAGATGTAAGGGCTAAGCCATTCTGTCATGGTGAGAGGATTTGGTTCCTTCCATGTCAGATATAAGTGCTGACTACCATTATGGAAATGGAGGCACCTGGTCAGTTACCAGGAACACTCAGTCTGGGACTGAGAGAGCCATTCTGATGAGCAGGTCAGATGTAAGGGCTGAGCCATTATGTTCATGGCTAAAGGATTAAGTTCCTCCCATGTCAGATGTGAGTGTTGGCCATTTTGTCGAGTAGGACAGATGTAAGGGCAACTACCACTCTTCGGGAGAGTGGAGGCACCTGGTCAGTTACCAGGTAGCTCATTCTGGGACTGGGGGCCATTTTGACGAGGGTGTAGGATTCAGTTCCTACCAGGTCAGATGTGAGTGCATGCCCTTCTGACGAGTAGGTCAGATGTAAGTGCATAAATCTTTCTTCATTGTGGCGGATGTGGTTCCAGCCTAGGTGAAAAGAGCAGGGTTCTTTCATCATTGTGGCGGACATGATTCCATCCTGGATGGATGTGGTTCCTTTCTGACGAGTAGGTCAGATATAAGTGCAGAGCCATTTCAAAGATGGTAGTTTATGTGCCTACCATGCTGGTGAATGTGAGTGCTAGGCCTTGCTGATGTGATTGTAGTTTACTACATGATCAGATGTGAGTGTTGGGCATGCCTTTCTGACGAGCAGGTTAGATGTAAGTGCTGGGTGAAGACCTACCTGGTGGTTAGGCCTACAACCAGCATGAAAAAGGGCTGGCTCTGTATAACTTCCTATGACGAGATAGTATGCACATGATGATGACCAGAGATGATCCAGATCGAGCTATGATCCAGATCCAGTTATGATGACTCCGAGAGATCCAGATCGAGTGATGATCCATATCCAGCAGTGATGATCCAGATCAAGAGATGATCCAGATCCAGATCCAGATCAAGTGATGATCTAGATCCAGTCCAGTGATGATGATCCAGATCCAGTGATGATGTTCTATGATGATCCAGATCGAGAGATGATCCAGATCCAATGACGAAGAAGACTTGAAGATGAAGATGACTTGAAGAAGAAGAAGACTTGAAGACGAAGATGACTTGAAGACGAAGGTGTTCCAGTTGATACAGAGAAGAAGACCAGTGCTGAAAATCGTGTCGAAAGAATACCTTCCTAGTTAAGAGGGAATTTTGATGTATATGTAACTTCAGAATGTATTCTTCTATGTATTTTATATATTGTAACCCGATGTTTATTCTGGGATGTTTCTATTATGTATTTGAGTCATGATGTCATACCCCGATGTTCCGATCTGGAGGATTAATAATGTAAACAAGTCTTGTCAAGTCATTAAGTAAGTCCCCACAGTTTCGGGGCACTCGAGTTATTATACACTAATTAAGGTGTAGGCTCGGGTAAGTAATTGTTAGGTCGATCCTACGTGATTGAGTGCACTTCAAGTGAACAAAAGAATATAAATAGAGAGTGAGACTCTCTATTTATCACACACATCATTCACTCTCAGTCAAGTGTGGCACATTAGTGAGGAAGGAAATACTAGGACTAGACAGAAGAAGAAGACTACTGCTGTTGGGAGTGCATCTTACTGTTTTGGGGTCTTACATCTTGTGGTGATTCTATCTTTGAGGAAGTTGCAGGGTTTTCTCCATTTATGGTTTCCCCGATCAAAACTCCTTGTGTCATTTGTCTCTTGTGGTGTGCTTATGTTATTGCTGTGCTTGTTATTCTCTCAGTGAAAAGATCCTAACATAATGCTAGCTTAAATGTTGAAAAACTAACAGAAAGGTCCACCAATAGTACTGGTAGATGACTCTTTCACTGAAAGTTTGGGCAAAGGGAGGATTGATCTTGACCATGGTAAGTTCAGCAATGTGCTGTATGTTCCAGGTCTTGCCTCTAACCTCTTATCAGTGTATCAGATGACCCACACAGGGTCTCCAAAGAAGTTCATATTCTCCCCTGATGAAGTTGAGATCACAGAGATCTCAAGTGGTAAATTCATTGCAAAAGGAATTGCAATTCATACTTCGAAGGTATACATGTTCTCACACTTCCTACCCTACTCAAACCCCTCTGCTCTTCTGATTCATGCTAATGAGGCAAGCAAGATTTGGCACAAAATATTTGGCCACCTAAATTGCAAGCATCTTTCTGATCTTAGTGAAAAATAAATGGTCATAGGGTTACCAAATATTAAGTTTTCCAAAGGAGTCTGTCAAGGTTGCATCCTAGGAAAACACCCAGAGCATAAATTTGAGAGAGCTAGTCATGAGAGAACCTCTGCACCTCTTGAGTTGATCCACAGTGATGTTGCAGGCCCATTTCCTCATATGTCAACGAGTCAGGACAAATATGCATTAACATTCATAGATGAATTTTCCAGGTTTTGCTGGGTTTACTTCCTGAAACACAAGTCTGAAGTTTTTGGCCTCTTCAAAGTCTTTAAGGCTTTGGTTGAAAACCAGTCTGGGAGGAAACTCAAGGTCCTCAGATCTGACAATGGTGGTGAGTATGTCGAGTCTGAGTTTATTCAGTATTGTGCAGATGCAGGTATTCAGATGCAACATTCTATCCCTTACACACCATAGCATAATGGTGTTGCTGAGAGGAAGAACAGATCACTGAAAGAGATGGCAACCTGCATGATGGAGGCTAAGACTTTGCCACCAAAGTACTGGGATGAAGCTATAAACTGTGAATCATATATATAGGGTGCCTCATAAACAGCTAGATGGTATGACTCCTTTCGAATCATGGAGTGGGCACAAGCCAGATATGACCCATTTCAGGATTTTTGGCTCAAGGGCTTGGGCTAGAATTCCAACAGAAAAGAGGAAGGCTTTGCAGCCCCAAAGCCAAGAGTGTCTATTTGTTGGGTACTCTGAATATTCAAAAGGGTACAAGCTGATCAATTTGAGCACAAACAAAGCCTTCATTGAAAGGTGTGTTCAGTTTCAAGAAGAGCCCCTAGCAGCAGTGGAAGTTGGAGAATCCTCTTCACCACCAGAACCTCTGAATGTAAGTGAAGAGATTGTTGAACATGCTGATTCTGATATGTCTGATAATGATGATTTTATTTCATATCCTAATATCCATACAAGGCCAAAATGGGCAGCCAAGACCATTCATGCAGCTGGAGAACTAGCTGGAAATCCTAATGACCCTAGGAGGACTAGATCTCAATTTGAGAGTGCTCTGTGCATGAAAGATCCTATGTTTTCTGAGAAATGCTATCTGATGGTTGAATCAGACCCACAAACATATGAATATGTAGCAAATGATCCAATATTTCAAGCATCCATGAAGGAAGAGTTCATCTCACTCCAGAAGAGCAACACTTGGGAGCTGGTTGATCTTCCCCCAGGGAGGAAGCTAGTTCAGTGTAAGTGGGTGTACAAAACCAAATTTTCTGCTGATGGTTCACCTCTGAAGTACAATTCCAAATTGGTAGCCAAGGTCTACTCACAGGTTCATGGCATAGACTACAATGAGACCTTTGCACCAGTGGCAAAGATGGACTCCATCAGGCTAGCCTTAGCCATTGCAGCTTCAAAGCAATGGGAAGTACATGACATGGATGTGAAGTGTGCTTTCCTAAATGGAGCTCTCACTGAAGAGATATACATGCAGCAGCCTCAAGGATTTTCTACTAACCCATCTCTTGTGTGCAGGATAAATAAGTCATTGTATGGGCTTAAGCAAGCCCCTAAGGCTTGGTATGCCAAGATTGATAGCTTTCTACTATCACTGAATTTTGTTCGATGCAAATCAGATCCAAATGTCTATTTGAAGCTGATTAATGGTTCATTAATGATCATTGTTTTATATTTTGATGACTTTCTCATTACAGGAAGCTCAAAGGATGAAATTGCTTCCTTGAAGGATGCAATGAACCATGCCTTCTCCATGACAGATTTGGGGCTATTGAGCCAATTCTTGGGGCTCGATATTGCTCAAACCAAAGCTGGAATCAAAGTGCATCAGTCCACATATGCCTTGGATTTGCTGAAAAAATTCAAAATGAAGGATTGCAAGCCAAGCAAGACTCCTTTCCTTTCAGGAGTGAAGCTTGAAGAAGCTGATTCTTCACCTATGGTAAACAATACACTGTATAGGCAATTGATTGGATGTTTGTTATATCTTACACACACTAGACCTGATATTTATTATGGAGTAAGTGTGGCTTCTAGATACATGGATTAGCCTCATGAGATCCATTGGAAAGCAGCCAAAATGATCCTTAACTTTGTTCAGGGAACAAGGAGTCATGGGATCTTCTATAAAGCAAAATCTGATCTTGATTTGATTGGGTTTACTGATAGTGATTGGGCAGGTGACAGCACAGATCCAAAGTCAACATCAGGATATGTGTTCATGCTTGTAAAAGGGCCAATTAGCTGGTCAAGTAAGAAACAGAGTGCCATTGCACTCTCATCTACAGAATTAGATTACAGAGGAGTTGTAAATGCAGCAACTCAATGTTTATGGTTGCAAGGGTTACTTGGAGAGTGTGGCTTCGAATCAGAATACTCAACTACTATCTACTATGATAATCAGAGTACCATTCAAATCTGCAATGATCTAGTTCAGAAGTAGAGAACCAAACACATTGAGATCCATATGCACTACATCAGATAGCTTGTGCATGATGGCACCATTCACCTACTCTTCTGTTCATCTTCAGAACAAGTAGCTGATAGCTTCACCAAAGTTTTTTGTGAGAAGACATTCAGCAATCTCAAATCACTGTTGGGGATTGCTGATCATGCTGTGAAGCATGGGTGATGACAAGATTTCCAAATTTTGTTTTACAGTCCATGTTTAAGGGAGGATTTTCCCATTGGGTTTTTGCCTCTTTCCTTGGTTAAATGGACATGCAGTATGTAAAGGGTGACTAAACCTTGTTTCTAGGCCCTATAATTTTCTGATATTTTACTCATAAGTCAGGCTTAAGGGGGGGTGTTATAATAATCAACCCATAGTTAGCTACCTTAGACATTAATTAATCCATTTTTGTCTTATTTGCCTAGTTTCCATATTCCAGCTTATGCAAGTTGTCATCTACACATCCATAGTGGTCAAACTTGCTAATTTTGAGTCATGGAGTGCTTGGGAAACCTCCTACAATCAAATCTACTTTATTCCTGGCCTCCCTAGCGCATGTCTGCTTTTTTTGCTTTATTTCCTGCTTTTTTAATGTTTTAAGGCAATTGGGAAAGTTTGACTAGGTGAAGTTAACTTGTTTTTTGTCCTCCACATCCTCCACTCTTTTCTCTTATGAAAATCATGTATGAGTTGTCCTTCCATCCACTATTAGCTTGCCTAATTTATTTTTTCAATTCGTGAGCTCCTAGACAGTTTTGGAAATTGCTTTATGCACTTATGGGGGATTTGCTTAGATTTAGTAAGCCTGCTTTTGACTAGATTCGAATGGCATCTTCATGCATTTGAATCCCTCATGCAATTATTTATTGTGGCAGCCTATGACTTCATAGGGTTGGCTATTGTACACTTATTCAATACAGATTAGTGTTCTGCTCCATTATTCCGTCTCCTTTGTGATTAATTTGCATGTGTAATTGGAAATTGTTGTGAGTGTAATTGTTCTAACACCTGGGTTGAATTTCCACACTATCAACATGGACCTTGAGTGCATAGGTCCACACAACACAATCTCCTCAACTTGGTGTATGAGGTAGTGTTCCTGTGCATTGAAAAATGTCAATGGTATATGCTTCTGCATTTCACACATGAGATGAGGAATTTCTCTCCTCCAATACTTTATATCTTCTTTATGGATTTATTTAGATGTCAACCATCTACAAGTGACGCAAACCAATAACGAAATTTAACAAAAATAAACATTAAATTACAATATATGCTGAAATAGTGCACAAAAAAAATAAAATTATACGAAGAATTAAAGAAATACTAAGCACATGCAAGTAATCACTAGTTACCTCATGTATTTACCAGGATTATATATAACTTGTTTGACATTGTTGTTGAATTTGTCCAAGAGAGAGAGAGGTAGAACGTACTGTATCAATATACAAACCATGCCATTTATAAAACAAAGAGTATACAAACAAGAAAAAAAAATATACACAGTAAAATAAAAATAAATAAATTATATGGACATAACAATAATAATTACCTTAATGAAGACATGCGAATCATGTGTTTTGAACCCCGCAAAATCACCTTTTTTGGTTATGATATTCTTCAAGTTCACACAAAATCCAATGGGAAATTTAATTTTTTGCATTACTTCTTTTCCAGCATTGCTTTGTTGCTCCGTAAACATCCATGGAATTGAATTTATATTAACTTGTTCTCCATTGCTATGAAATTAGATGACTTCTTTCATTGCATGGTTTCTTTTTTGAATTTATTTGCAAGATTTCACAACTTTATCTATCTCCCTTCTTAGCTCCAGTAGTCGCCATAAGGTTTCAGTAACATTCTTTTCAATATGCATTGTATCAAACAAATGAGCAATTTGTATGTGCTCATAGTAGGGAATCCTGCTGAATTGAATAGGATAACTTTTCATTCCTCGTGGAAGCCCATTAATTCCTTCATGATCATGATGGACATCATGAATATTAGTTTATAAATAAATTACATCATAAATCAAATGGAGCAACCGAATCCGGTTGGTCTGTTAGTAGTTGAATCCGACTATCATTGTAAATAATGAAATATGAATAATATATTAGATGATGATAATAATTACAAAGGAGGCTCGCCTTTATAGGCTTGATCGTGAAGGGTTACACCCTTTCATATAATTAACTAATCTATTTAATAATTTATTTTATATTCGTTACATTGCCACTCCTTTTAAGGAAGCTTTGTCCTCAAAGCTTAAGTATTTTTCCTAGTGTCGTTCTTCATTCTGAATCAATGTCGGTATTAGAATCAGACGAGGTCTCTTGTGCAGAGACTTGCACTTCATTTCCATTGATTATTTTGCACTGTATTGTCTCATTGTTCCTACATTTATGAATAGGGCTCCAATCATCACCGCATCAACGACATATGCTTTTTCTTCTTTTTTCTATTATCAACGTAGCTATTAGATGACTTTGATCTATTTTCCATTTCATAGGTGTATGATTGAGGTTTGTGGCATTGATGGCCGAGGGACCAAGTATCTACATAGTACCAACATTGTGTCTCTTTTTCTTGTCGATAATGGATATCGCCTTTTGTTTTTATTCCTTCCAATTTGCATTCTGCATCTTTTGATTTACATCTTGCTACTTCTACATTAGGTATGTCATGTAACTTTAACTTTTGGAGGTGTGGTTTAAGATCCCCTAAATAGGTTTCGAGTCTTTGCTTGTCAGAAAACCCAATTACTCATGTTGATAAGGATTCCCATTGATGAGTGAATTCCTCAACGTTTCCTACTTGTTGTAGTCTGGTAAGTTTAGTGAAAAAATCATCTTCTTTGATTCCTTGAAACCTATTAAAAAAATCATTTTTGAACAAGTTCCAAGTGTAGGTAAAATTATCTCTCTTCCACCATAAGTACCAATTATAGGCGTACCCTTCCATCTGCATTGACGCATATTTCACCTTCTCCTCGTCAGATTGGATGTTGTAAATGTCGAAGTATTCTTCTGCTTTGTTTAGCCAAGCAACGCATTGGTCTTCACTCCCATTGTATTTCGACAACTCTATTTTTGCCTTAGGTGGGTGCACTTTGTAAGGACGACGTTGATTTCCTTTTGCCTTATGGTTTGATGGTGGCTCGGAACTACTGGATGATGAAAGTGACATATATGAATTGCTTCGTTGTTGGTGATAATTTTTAGTTTTTCTTTTCTCTACTATTTTACTTATAGCGTCTATTTTCCTGTTTAATCATGCCTCCATATCTGGCAGTACTTGTCTTTCTATCTCTTGCTTAAGCATCGCATTGTTAATCTTTATTTCTTTTTGCAATTCTTCTTGATTCTTTGCGAGTGTTTCCTAGGTGGCAACATGAAATGAGGCATCTAGCATGTGTGGACCGCTGACATGGCCCAGACTAGGTATGAGCCTTTGTAACATCTTGATAATGTATTATAGTTCTGTGTCATGGTGCTCATGTTCTGTGTTAAGGTGTTTATGTTTTGCATTATGGTACTCATTTTTTCATCCATGTCTTTTTGTTTTTTGTTCAGGATGTCAAATTTGTCATTGATCCTTCTTTCTAGTACCAAAACAAGATCGTTTGAGTAATGTATTGTTATTTTGCATCTTTTCCTTCAATCCTTCTTGGTTATCGATAAGGGAGTTGATGTCCTTCTCCATTTTTTCGATCTTCTCTTTCAGTTCCTCCATGGTTTTGGACCTTGTATGCGGAGGTGTGTATTTCCATGCTATTTTGTCTAATAATATATTAATTATTATTATTATTATTATTATTATTATTATATATATATATATATTTATAAACTATATATATATATATATATATTTCCAAATATTATAATATTATTTATATTATAATAAATACAATATTTGATTTTTTTTAAATATATTATAATAATATATTACAATATTGTATTATAATATAATATAATTTATTGTTTTTTTTTGTGTTGCAGGTTTAGGAGGAGGAGGCGGAGCGATGGCTTGGTTGAGGTGGTCGCCGTGGAGGACAACGCAGAGGTGATGATTGGAGAGGAATGCTTGTGGTGAAGGTGACAGAGGCGTGTGCAAGGAGTGGGAGGAGATTCAAGTGGGAGTGAAGGAGTGTCACCATGGAGCAGGTGGTTGGAGCGCATGTGGGTGACAACCCGCGGGGGTGTAGTGCGCGAGATGAAGATTGGAGCAGTTGGGAGATGGGGGTGGAACATGTAGGAGGTGCGAGGGGAAGGGTGAGGAGTGGAGCTGGGAGGATATTTTGAAGAGTGTGAGGGTGAAGGGTGCAGTAGAGTGGCATGCAGGTGATGTGGGGGAACTAGAATGCGCGCAGGAGGAGAAGACTGGAGCAGTGAAGGTGTGATAAGGGATCGTTGTTGGGTAGCATCGAAGAAGGGATGTAGAAGGGTGGTAGGAAAGGAGATGGAGGTGCTGAGGAAGAGTGAGGATCGGGACGTGATGGGAGAAAGAGTGCGCAGAGAGTTTTTTTTGTTTGTTTTTTTAATGTAAGTGTTTGATGAAACATGTGAGAGGAAGAGGTGGTGTGAGATGAGCTGAAACAAGATCAAGTGGGAGAAGGCAAATCCAAGATTGGTGTTGGAGGAGACGAATCCGATCTCTGATACCAAATGGAGCAACCGAATCCAGTTGGTCCGTTAGAAATCAAATCTGAATATCATTTTAAATAATGAAATATGAATAATATATTAGATGATGATAATAATTACAAATGAGGCTCGCCTTTATAGGATTGAGCATGAAGGGTTACACCCTTTCATATAATTAACTAATTTATTTAATAATTTATTTTATATTCGTTACATCAAATATGGCCACTACAGTAAACAACTCACAATAAAAATTAAAATACATAGCAATTCATATACGATGATCCATACATGACATGATGACGATTTATATTGTATTGCATCTTCCAAAGGTGAGGTGTCATTCTCCATGGTTTTAATGCAGTCTCCTACTTCCCATTAAAATATTTTTTGTAGTTGTTCTATACCTGTGATTCTTAGAGAGGAAATGCCTATACTCATCAAACACCTCCTTTCTTAAGCTTTTTGAACGACGAGATTTTATCTTAGGACCACAAACTCGACATGCAAATTTACCCTTTTTCTGAAGACCTCTAATATTTAGATATAGAATATGTCAAATATATTCATATATAAACTATTCTAACTACTCCATATAATTAGATGCAATTAAAGTGGAACTTAAAATTACAAACCACAAAATGAAGTTAACCCAGGGGCATAATGTATTGTCCATACAACCATTGCATGGAATTGAAATTGCCTTTGTCGTATTGGTCTAGATAAATCATACATAGTGATTCCATTCCATAACTTTAGTAGCTCATCTATAAGAGGTTCAATGTATACATTCATATCTTTGACTTGGAACTTACCTGATTGATTTGAAGTATATTTAAAATATATCATTATGAGAACCATTAAGATATATAAACCATGCACAATAGTAAAATAATAGATATATATATATATATGAAATTAGGAAACATAATATGACAAATGAGATGCCACAACAACATTATAATTAAAATAGATGTAGACAAAAAAACCTAGAATAATCATTGACAACATTATGTGCTCCCTCTTTATTGACAACCATGGAGGAATGTTATTGTTGATAACAAAAATAGGCCACACTGTGTAAATGGATTTCATCTGTGCAAATGGATTAACACCATCTGCTACCAAAGAAATCCTAATATTATGTGGTTCTTCTTTAAAGTGAGGACACTTTTCCTCCATATCTCTAAAAGCAGAACCATCTGCAGGAATTCGGATAACATCATCTTGACTTCTGTTCCTAGCATGGTAATCCATAAATTGCATTATGTTTTTGCACCTGAACAGTCATTGCAAACGTGGAATGACGGGAATATAACGAATAAATTTCTAAGGAACCTTTTTTGTTACTTTATCTATACGATATATACTTAAATGACATTCTGGATATTCTGTTTCAAATTCATGCTGATTATAATATATAACATGGTCATCCGGCAATGCATGAATTGTTTCATAATGCATTCCAATCTCTTTCATGGTGGAAGATAAATCTCTATATGTGCGAGGTAAAATATTTGATGGTGGTAACAAAAATTTAGCTATCAAGCTACCCAAAAAAAATAGTTAATGTAATAAATAAATAATATTAACAAAACATGCTTCATCCATATGATGATAAATAATGAGTTAACAATAAAATTATTAGAGGAATACAGATAAACTTTATCACAATCCTATATATGTGATGGATTATTTTACATACCTTAGCATCCATGTGATTGCAATGTTTGAAATACCATTCATAACCTTCAAGTTCATTATCAACAATACAACAGAGAGAAGATTTGTTTTGGAGCCTTCATAAAGGGGTTCATATTCCTTATCGAGAAGAGGTATATCATGAACATCATCCAAGTCATCATCATTTTCATTATCAATTTCATCGTCATAATCCATTCTAACATTAAATGAATCATGGATCAATGTATGTGTACCATCATCTTCAATTACATTATCAATATGATCATTCACTTGTTCTCCATTAAACATACACGCTCCATGATCCTGATCCTGAACTTGTTCTGAAAGCACTTCCCATAGACAATATGTTGTAGGGTTTCTTTCCTTTAATATAAATACATGGAAACATCAATAGATATACATTAATATATGAAAAATAAAAATAATACATACAATTACCAAAACAAAGAATATAATAAACTTTATAATGCTAAACCTACAAATGGACGATATTTGTCCCTCCCCCCCCCCCCTTAGCATGTCCATGTTCCCTGCAATGTTTTGTGGTTGTTGAGATCAATAATCTTCTCCTCTTAAATCCCCTGCATTGAGTACATGAAAAATAACATTTGCCATCACCCCTTCATTTCACTGCATCCCATAGTCTAGCAAGAAATTGTCAGTTGTCTTCATTTGGATCCAGAATATTTCTATTTGACATTTTGTCACAAACTTCATGAATGAATTATAACTTGTTGTCTTAAAAAATCAAGTTCCACACATCATCATTTTGTCAAACGGAGAGAAGAAGAATAAAAAAATCCCGGCAAACTGTCTGTCAAAGAAAAACAAATTCCCACAACCACTTGTTGAAGAATAAAACAATTCCTAAAAAAGTCCATCGAGGAACAAATAATTTTCACAAATTGTCCGCCAAGGAACAAATAATTTTGCAAATCGTCCGTCGCTTCTACAACAAACATGTCGAAATGTTTAAAAAAATTTATATTTATAATGGCCCGGCGTCGGATATTCAACACCTTGAACATAGTTACCGTTGAAAATATGGGACCAAAAATTTCAAATCTTTAAAATCTCAAATTTTTTTTTAAAAACCTACACATACTGTCAGATATCCGACACTATTGGGTCGAAAAACCGAAACTCTCGGGTCCGATATTCGACACTCCCGGGTCGACATACTGTCGGATAATCGACACTATACCATTGGATATTCGACACTCCAACGTCGGATATTTGACACTCTGGTGAGTCAAATATCCAATGCCTTATGTGTTGGATATTCGATGGCACTATTAAACTTTCATGATCATTGTTCTTCTCAATGATTGCTTTCCGACACATCCGTACAAAATGTTGGATTTTGACGTCGAATTTTGGGTTCAAATCCTATTGTGAATCCCTTATGTTTCATCCATAAACCCTCATGTTTCACCCATAAGAACTTGAATTTCATCAAACTAAGGTATAATTGTTGCTGATATTAAATGAATCGAATTTTGTATTTTTTAAAGCATTTAAATCTAAATCAATGAAATTACATAATTTTCTAACTTCCCGTAAATGATCCTAGATTTGGATATTTGTAGGATAACTAGGATTTATTTGAAACACTTAGAAGAATCCTTGATGTCCAAGGATGGATTAATTACTAATAGCTTCATGAAATAGTTTTCATATGTGTCGAGCCAACGCTGGTCAAAGACAACCACCTACGCTTCCATGAAGCATAAAAATAGGGTTGTTTCGATTTTGCAGATATTTTCTCCTATTTTAGTGGATATGGAGGACATGCTCAAGGACAATGGTGAGATATCATTATGATTGAGCAGGATTGTAGCATTTTCAGTTTTAAAACAAATAGTATAAATATCTGAACGTTTCCATGTAATTGCCATCCGACGAATATGAACATCTGTGTTTTGCAATAAAAATTTCAGACTTCAAATAGTTGTGTGTGTGCTTGTTTTTACATGTTGTGGAATCGTTTTAACTATTCAGAGTTCTATAAATCACCTGTGTGTGTGAGCGAAGAAGTGGAGGGCCCTGTTGTAATCTCACAAATCACATAAGGTTACCAATAATACATACTAAAACATACATAAATATAAGCAGAGACAAGAGACAAGAACAGATAGGATTAAATAGATTATATTATTATAGTGAGTCCATACAAAGCAGAGAACTGAAATGAGTTCTTGTTTAGCTCAAAAGCCTAATATATACAATTTACAGACAGTTACAAAATAGCTACCTGTCGGTTCGGTGAACCGACATGAATTTTATTTAACCGACCTAATCTTCTAGTTTAGTCGGTCGACCGACTTAGTCGGCTGATCGACTAATTCAGCCCATCGACTTAGTCAGTTGATCGACTAAGTCAGTCTTAATTCAAGGCAACTTTGTTTACCTGCTCCTTCTACATCTCCCCCATGAACAAAACGTTTCTTCATCCGGAAGAAACAGGGAGGTACAAAATATGTGTGTTAGGTCCTTCAAAGTACTATTGTGGTGGACTGTGCAGACGGATGGTTGGTCTTTTATGGACGCAGATCTCGACAATGGCTGGAGCTGTGATGGCAAGGTGATGCTAAAAATATGTCCAACTCTGTAAATCTTTCTGGATGTTGATGGTTAATGTGGTTAAGCCTGACAGGACCGACATCTTTTCTGAGAGTGGGACTTCCGCGATCTTCTCCATGTTGGGGCCTAGGATCTGGTTCTACTCTTCGGCTGTGTCGATGAGTATTTTCAACTGGGGGAAAATGATGTCGAATTTATCTATATTGGGAAGAGCTTGTTGCACCCACTAATGTGCTTCCTGTTCCAGCTTCTACAGTTTGTTGGTTTCCAGCACTATCTGTTCTTCTATTGTCTGCCTAAGTGCCGCCTCTATCGTCTTCCTGCTCTCCAAAGCCTGAATGCCTTGATGAGTTTGTCGTGTCTACTGATAGACCTACCCATAGTGAGTAGGACAGTCTCTTAAGACTTCTTTGGTGATGACAGACTCATCCATATGGTCCTGTAGCACTTTGTATGCCTCTGAGAAGGCAATGTGTTGTGCCAGTAGCAGTCAGGAAGTCTCCTCCTTCTGTTCTTCTTTAGTCTCTTGGAGATGTGCCTGGATGGTCGACACCATGCTCTCGAAAAGATGATATGCTCTTTCAAACGGTCTATTTGTGTCAACTTCAATAGGTCCTAGAATGACAGACTGAGCTAAAGTCTTGCACTTGTCGAGAAACTCGACCTGTTCTGTATTTTTGTCGGTGAGCTCTTTAGTTTTTTGTGCAGTCCTTGTCTTTGCTTCCTTGGCCAGAGTCTTGAGGAGTTGGCTGACTTCTGTGTCGGTCAATGAGCTTGCATCCCTCAAACTAATTCAGAGTTGGGGAGTCTTTCCATGATGCTCCTTCCTCTTTTTGTGCTTTTCTGGCTCTGGCTCCTGTGTACCTGCGACAGTTGAGGGGGGGACTTTGGGTTGTGGGATGGAAGTCGATGGTTTTTCTGGATGGGGAGGTGGTATGGTCACTTCCGGCTGTGAAGATGTAGTTGGTTGTGATAGGTCTGGCTATGAATCAGGGGGTGGCAAAGGTTTTGGGGATGATGGCAGCGGTGGTGATGGAGTGGGGGAATGGTTGGGGGTAATGGGTTTGTCAAAAGTGGGGTGTAATCTTACGTCGGACACTATATCTTCTTATGGCGATGTAGTGGTGGGAAGGTCATCCTGGGGTTCAGGGTCGATGTGTTCTATGGTATACTTTACATGGCCAATCACGTCTCCTTCTTGGTCGGTTCGGGTGAAGGTCGACGTGAGGTGTGCAAAGAGCCTGTTGCCTGTACAGAGCAGAGACTTTGTGTGAATTTTCAGAGCCGACTAAAACAGCTCAGGCAACGTCTTGAAGAAAGCTTTGAGCTCAGTGTCCTTGTTGAACTTGGATTTCATTGTCTCTGGTATCGCTCTTTTGTATAAGTCAAGGGGGCTGATCGACTGTTCTGTCGGTGCTTGCTCCTTGACTACTAGTGTTGGTGATGGAGGTGGAGGGGTCGCCACAAGATCGATGACATCTTCAGGTGTCGTCGTTGTTTTCTCCTTCTTTGGTCAACCTTCAGGGGTTCCTGCTTCAAGGAACTGTTGAAACTGAGTTTCAACTGGTACATTGTTCATGGCTGCATCCTCGATAATGTCCAGGGCCGCAGCTACTACTTCTTCTTCATTATCAGATGACTCAGCAATGATAAGCTTACGCTTACCTTTTCCTTGTTGTACTTTTTGGTCTTTGATTTTCTTTCTGGCGGCGGCTATCTCAGTGTCTAGTTTCTTAATGATGCCTTTCGATAAAGCATACTCAGGGTTGTTGGGCTGGACTTCACCCGTCGGTACCTGACTTAGGGTGATACTTATTGGAGCTGGAGGAGTTGTTTGCTGCTGTGGTTGTGGTTGTGGTTCTGTCGGCTATGGTTCGGCTCTCTTTGCGATCGGAGGTTTGATAGTTATTTGCACCCAACCAGTGGGCTCGACCGGGGTGTCCTTCGACACAAATGTACTTATGTATAGGTTGAGCTCGTAGTCTTCCTCTTTCTCTTGGTTGGTGAGTGGCTCTACGATTGAAAATCGACCCACGTTGCTGCCTTTGGTACTAGTATTTTTATCTTCACCTGTCGGGTCAACTCCCGGATGATCTGGTGGACATACTGATAATAATCGAGAGCATTGGACTTGGGGTCCTTGCCCTACATATACCAGACCGACGTATGGTCGAGTTCCAGCTGGATGTGAGAGTTCACAGGTAGGTTTCATCGGATGTTCTGAGGCACCCTCCATCTAGTCGTGTGAACCTTTAATTGTTGGAGCTAGTTTTCCAGAAATACTTTCCCCTGTCCTAGCTCATGTGTAGTTCCTTTCTGGGAGAAGGGTTTAAACCTGTTCATGTTAAACTTTGTCGGTTCCCAGAATACTGGACTTCCTTCTAGACAGATATGATACATCACCATCCAAAGGATGAGGGAGGGAAACTTGATGATTCCTCCCGTCTCTTGGCATCGCTTGCAGATGGTTTTGATCATGTCGACGACATAATCTCCCCATCTGTATATTCGACCGTCGATTGCAATTGTGTCGATGGCCTCCAGCATTTCTAATTTGAGGTCGTTGCCTCGACCAACCAATGTAAGTGTGATTGCGATGATTTTAGCCACAATCTATGGCATTCGAGTTGTAATCTGCCCAATCATCAACCCTTTGGAATTTTTCCCGGACAGCGATCCCGTAAGCTCTTGGACCAACCCTTCCTTAATTCCAATTGGTACAGGGTTCCCTTGGTTAGACAGGCCAGTGAGTTTGGAGATGACGTCTCTGGTAATGTCGATCGGCTCATCAAAGTAGAACCAACCATTGTGGTATCGGCTGATGATGAATTTTACGGCAGCTTCTTTTGTCCCACCAAAGCTGGCCATCAAGGGTGCATTGGGATAGTTAAAGATGGTGCTCCGTCGAACTTTTTCAGGGGCTTGGGTCATTTTCTTGTCGATGAAGGCCCACTCTTGGATCTCGACCTAGAGTTTTTTCCATTGGCCCTCCTGCACTTTGGCGTACCTGATGTTTTTCAACCTGCGGACCAGGGGTGTATCCTCAGTCTATAGCTCTTTCACCTTGGTCGCTGCTCTAGTATGTTTGCGGGCCATTATGTCTATTTGGTTGAGGTTACTATAGGGTTCTGGATTTTTAGTCGACTAAATGCGTGAGTGCTCTGTGTGTAAAGGGTGCGGTGAATGAACCTTCAACGTTCCAGTATTTATAGGCGATGGTATGATTGAGTGTGGTAATGGATGTATTAATGGTGGACATGACACTCCAGCTACAATACGTGAGTGTGGAGTAATGGTGTACTACTTTCGGCACTCGAGGTCATAAATGCGCAATGGGACTTTCGAGGTTGTCGGCTAGTGTCGGTGCTGAGAATGGTCGACCGGACTGGTCGATGAAGATGGTCGAAGATGATGATGTCGGTTGTCGAAGTAGTGAGTTCCTATCATGTTTTGCTGTGTCGGGTGTATTACTTTGTTTTTGGAATTTTTAGCTTTTTATGGGTTTTGGTTGCTGGTTAAGGTCATTATATGATTTTTTTTTTGGGGATTTGTAATGTTTGAGTCGAGCTCCATTAACAAGCTTTCGAAATACTAGGCCCTACAATGTTTTTAGTCGGACAGAACCATTGGGATGTGTCTCTTCGACAATGTAAGGTCCCATCCATTATGTGTGGAGTTTCTTGGGTTTTCCTTTGACTCGACTGTTATAAAGTAAGGCAAGGTCGCTGACCGATAGGTTTTTGTTTTTGATGTTACGGCCGTGCCATGCTTTTTGTTGTTGCTTGTGAATTTCTTAGTGTTGTATAGCCATGAGTCTATGTTCTTCCAACTTGCTGAGTTGAAATAGTCAGTCCTTTCTTGCATGTTCGACATCCACATGTAGTAGTTGTGCAATAATAGGTGTCTGCTGTCGGAAATGTAGGGGGACGACTGCTTCTTTCCTGTAGACTAGTCAAAAGGGGGTTTGGTCGGTCGACCGCTTATAAGTTGTCATGTATGCCCATAAGACTGCAGGTATTCTCTCATCCCAATTGTCCTTGTCGATACTACATATTTTGGTTAACCCTTTTGTCAATGTTTTATTGAAAGCTTCAATCACGCTGTTCGACTGAGGGTGATACGCTGTACTCTGTTGGTGGTCGATGTGGAAGTGGTCGGTCAAATTCTTGATAGTTTTGTTGATAAAGTGTGTCCCTTGGTCACTAATCAACGTGAGTGGGCATCCGAATCTAGTGATGATGTTTTCGTAGATAAATTTAGCGGCTACCTCACTCGAACATGTATCGACTGGTTCAGCTTCTTCCCATTTAGTGAGATATTGTACTGCAGTGATAATATATCTTGCACCTGATCTTTTGGCTGGGATAGGAAATGATCCTATGAAGTCTATAGCCCAGATTTTGAATGTGAGACTGGGGTTTACGGATATCAAGGGCATTTCTGTACTCGGTAGGGGTCAACCAAGTCATTGACATCTGTCACATCGACTAACAAAATTTTTGCAATCTTTGTGGAGTGTCAACCACCATAATTCTGACTGTTGGATTTTCTTTGCAGTTGTGTCTGCTTGGAAATGTCCTCCTGCAAGTCCATAGTGTGCTTCATGCATGATTTGGTCTCACTCATGGTTGAGTACACACCTTCTGAGAATGTCGTCTAACCCCATTTTGTATAAAAATCCATTGATGAGGCTGTAAGGTGCAGCCTTCATAGCTAAGATTTGTTTTTTCTTGGTATTCATACCTTCTGGTGCCTGGCCGGTCTCTAAGAACTGAGCTATTTATTCTAGTTCTTCTGGTACTGCTTCTATGCTAAATAAATGTGCATATGGTAAGTCGTCATCGACTTTGGTCGGTTCCTCCCCTGTGTCTATGCGGGATAGATGTTCGGGCCTGACATTTAGCTTTCCTAGTCGGACAACGACTTCAAACTCAAATTCCTGGAAGAGAAGTAGCTAGCGACAAATTATCCCATGATGGAGTGGCTTATTGACAAGATACTTCAATGCTTGATGGTCGGTATAGAATGTGAAGGGATTGGCTAAAAGGTAATGTCTATACTTTTGAAGAGCAAAGACCATACCTAGGGCTTCCCTTTCAGTGGTTGAATAGTTTCTTTCAGCCTTATTTAATTTTTGACTGCTGTAAACTATAGGGTAATCCATCCCATCATCCCCTGGTTGAGTTAGGATTGCTTCAATTGCTATTCCTGATGCATTGATATTCACATGAAATTTGGTCGACCAGTTTGAAAATTTGAGTATGGGGGCTTCGACTAGTTTTCCTTTTAATTTGTCGAAGGAGATATGGCATTCCTCTATCCACTTAAACTCTTGGTCTTATTTTATTAGTTCTTCCAGAGGATAGGTCATATCTGAATAGTGTCATATGAATTTTCTATAATAACCTGTATGACCAAGTAACACCTTGACTTGTTTGGGGTTTACTGGTGGTTTCAGGTCGAGGATAATTTTAATCTTTGCAAAGTCGACCTTGATACCTTCTTTACAGACAATATGCCCTAAGAGTATGCCTATGGGAGTCATAAAGATTCATTTCATAATGTTCAGGGAGAGTTGAATCTGTCAACATCTCTCTAGCATAAGTCGGAGCCATTTGCAGTGATCTTTTAAGGTGGAGTATATGGTCCAGTCGTCGAAGTATATTGCCATGGTCTTATATATGTATTCTTGGAAAGTCTTGACAACAATTCGGGAAAAAACTGCAGGTGCATTCTTTAACCCAAAAGGCATAAGTCTGTAAGCAAATGACCCAAATTCACACACAAATGTTGTCTTCTTTTGATCTTCCTTTGCTATTGGTACTTGGTTGTAGGCTGAGAATCCATCTATAAATGAATAACATTCATGGCCTACGACTTCATTCAAGATTTCATCAGCATAGGGGGTGGGGAATGGATCTGTCAATGTTACTTTGTTGAGCTCCCTAAAGTCGACACAAATTATTAACCTTGTCGGGTCATGTTTCTTGGGCTGTATGACCATGGGACTTGCCCATTCCGACTGGTCGATAAGGTAAATGATCCCTGCTGCTAACATGTTGTCTATTTCCTTGTACTTGTGAGCTAGTTTATAAGGTCGTTTCTTGACAGGTCGGACATCAGGTTTAGTATCTATTTTCATTTCTCCCATTTCTTGTACTAAGCCTTTTAGGTCTTTATAGTCCCTAGCAAAGACATCCTGGAATTCTCTAAGTAAGTTCACTATTTCAATGGTCTGTTGTTCGTTCCAGTAGTCACCAATCTTCGCTATTTTTGGTCGATCGTCGTTTGAAATGTCGACCTCTTTAGTTTTCACTTTGGCATCTAGCCACTCTAGTGCTTTAGCTTCGTTGATCGGCCAACTTCCTTGTTTGAACTGTGAGAATGTGGCAGGGAAGTCAGTTGCAGTCATTCTGTCGAGGTCTGGTTTGTCGATGGTCGCGACTTTCAAGATTGAGTGGATAGGTTTTGTTTTTTCAGCATGGTTGGATTTCCATCTGAAGCTCTTGCCTTCTATGTGTTCATTTTCTAATTGTAAATGGGTCGACTCAGTTTTTGACTCAGTTTGTATATTGTTATAGTCCTTGATCTGTCGATGGTCTTGGTAGGGTTGTTTTTCGGTCGGTTGGAGAAATTGTTTGATTTGTTGTGCTGTCTCAGCCAAGTTGTCATTTTGAGGTATGAAGTTAAAGTCTTTAATAAAATTTTCCCTCAGTTCCCACCAAAAGAAGGTTTCACCTCTAGCTTCCTCCATCTTATACCATTTATTGGGTAAGTCAGCTAGGGTTGAAGGGAACAAGTGTGGCCAGGCTCTCTTGTCTTTATATCCAAGTCTCCTCCACTCCTTTTCACAAATCTTGACTGGGTTTTGACCTTGGGTAAATATATGGATCTGGGCTTGTTGGGTTAACTTCTTCCCACCAAACCTCTCGACAAAGTAAGTCAAAGCAGTTGCCCAGGTATGTAGTTTTGTCTGGTGGGTATCCCACCATCTAGCTGCTTGACCTATGAACGTTTCAACTAAGCTTTGAAGTCAACCATGTTCTCCAATATTTTTAGATACTTGTTCGACATGCAAGACTGGGGATTGCCTCTCCTTATACTGTTAGAATAATCAACCCATAGTATTTACCCACTTAGACATTAATTCATTTATTTTGTCTTATTTTCCTAGTCCATGAGTCCCACCATGTGCAAGTTG
>LPNX011096385.1:5634-18728 GCA_001517045.1 Pseudotsuga menziesii | reverse complement strand
AACGACTTTTGTTCGTTCTTGTATCTGCGAGCTAATTTTTTCAAGGCTTTTCTTGAATTCTTCCCCTTTGTGTAGGGATTCTATCATTAGCGAAGGATGAGTTCTTACAGGAATTTTGATAAAATCCTTACCCTTGTCTTTTGATTTACTAGCAAGGGCAGAAGAAGAGATAACTTCCTTCTCTTTGGCCTCCTTTTCCATATTTTTCCTCTATATGTTTTCCTCCACTGTCAATTTTACATGTCTGAAATGGAGCCCATAAATATTCAGATCCTTTTGGTATTGAAAAATATGAGCTCTAACATTGGGATCAATGATCCTACACAATACCTCCTAGAAATAAATAGCTTCTCTATAAATTGAATCATCGGGTTCATTCTGATGAACATATTGTATCCTAGCATGCTCCTACACAAAGCGACTAGCAAGATAGGAATTAGGGTCATGTATCATCTTTGGTGCTTCCCCTAGGTTCATATAAAAAATCACTCTATCTAATATAGTTGCATGAGTGGAATTTTACAGAACGCGAAATACCAAGCTCAAGGGAAACTTGGGATAAGACTCCCTTTTGGACGATGCAAGTTTAGGAAAGACCCCATCGATAATAGTCTGATAGGATATCTCCTACAAAACCATTCGATATGGGACTATTCTAGGAAGTAGGTAGACTGTATTGTTTCCCCAAATATGAATGTAGGAGAAATATTCTCCCACATACCAATCACCATGTAGCGCAATCAAGGTTCTAGCCCTTTCAAAGAAAGTTGGAGCGTCTTCCTTGAAAATATTCTGCTACATTGACCCTAGAAAAAGGTCACAAATTTCATAAATTTGGGGAACAAAATTGTACTCCCACATATCTAAGAAGTAGATATGTACCGGTGGTGAAGTCTTGTTCCAGTCCTAGCTCATGGCCAGAAAATAAGAAGTGGCACAAAATACGTCCATAACATAACCCGACATGTAGAAAGTCGGCTTCCTTGACGCTACAGTCTTCTGATACTTCTCAATTTCGTCTTTAAAATTCATAGATAAAATATTTTCCCAGTTAAAAGACTCACCTGTAAGCAATATATGGTGGGCTACATGAACCTGTTCGGATTTGAATGTTGAGCAATTAGGTAATCCATATAACCAACAAAACATAGCCACAAGCAAGGAAAAGGGTTCCCTAAACCAGGAAACAAGGTAAGAATTAGTTTCCTTAGGTACGTATTCGATTGGTTTTTCCATCCAATATTTGACTACTTCCTCAAAGATAAATTGGGACATAGCCGTATCAAGGAATTTGGAATTCAAAAGCTATTAAGGAGGCCTAAGGGCATAGGTTCAGGAGAAAACATCAAGATGGAAATTCACCACTTGGGTATGAGTATGGTCCTCGAGGGAACGCTTCTTAGGGTTTGCATTAACCAATGCCCATTTGATAGGGTCGGTATAGGGAATGAACGGAGGTCGAGATGCAATGCAGTGAATCTAGGAGCTCCTAATTTTGGCATATGTCAGTTGGTCATGGGGAATTGCAAAGAAATCATCATTGTTGAAAATTGAGTAAATTCTTGACTAATTCAGGTGAAGGGTTTCAGCAACTCGCCCATTGGTGTCAGTGAAGATTATGGCATTAGGATATTTGTTCTTCTTCTCTTGCAGAGCCGTCTTAGACCTGGTGTTCATGGACATATTGGAGGTAAATTCTGGTAAAAATTTGGCAGCCATCGTTAAAAGCTACCATAGTTTAAAAATAACAGAAAAAATGATCGCAAAGAGTAAGAAACTTATTGGTAAAATCTTGGAGACTAGAATCTTGGTGAGCTTGAATGAGAAAAATATGCAGTAAAATCTCAAACACAGTAAAAAATCTCAAGTAAAATGGTGAGGAATTTATACATTCGAACGAATTAAATAATGTAGGGCTCAACGAAAAAATAGATCTAGGACATAGATATTGCAGAAATAGAGGGCTGAGATCAAGGCAGGAAACCAAAATGCGGAAGTAAAAAGAGTCGAAAAAATTTAGGTTTTGTGATTTCCGCAATCCACATTGCGGTTTATGAAATGTGGAATGAAATTATCAACAAAGGAAAAAATGTTAAAGTTCCACAATTCGCAAATAATTGTAGGTTACAGGTTGTGAATAGGCAATATTGCAAATGGCAATTTTATTAAGATTTCGCTTTCCGCAATCAGCATTGCAGGTTGCGGTTTGCAGAACGAAAAGAACAAAAATGTGCAAAAGATGACTTTTTCGCTTTCCACAATCTGCATTGCAAGATGTAGAAGGTGTAACCAAAATATAAAGTTTTTATTTTCAAAAATATTTCCACAATCCGCAATCCGCATTACGGGTTGTGAGTTGCGGAAAGACAAACATTTTTTTTAAAAGAAAATTATAACTCCCATAATATGCATTTGCGGGTTGCGGGAAAAATATTTTTGAAAACCTACAAAAAAAAGGACTTCTGCAATCCACATTGAGGGTTGTGGAATGCGGGTTGCAAAAATGCAAAATATGTGTAAAAAAAAGAGCTCTACAATTTGTAAAACCAAAAAAAACAAGGTTTATAAGGAAATTTTATTAAGGCCAAAACACAACACTTATAGTTCAAAAATCCCCATAAGAAGATAGTGGCTTCAAAATTCAATATAAAGGGTGAGTGGGGCTCCCATTTTAGAAGCTTAAAATGGGACCTGTTTCTTCCAGCAACATGAGGATAGTCCTAGATAGAATGGTCTTACAAGAAATTTATTATCATACTGTCATAGATGGGGTTTTCCCAAAGCTTGCATCATCTAATAGGAAATATTGGCCCAAGTTCCCTTTGAATTTGGGATTATTGACACTGAAAAATTCTACTCATGTTGCAATCCTCGACAAATCCATAGAAAAAATGAGTTTAGGAGAGGCGCCCAAAAGAATGCATGATCCCAAGTCTTTGCTGGAAAATCATTTTGTCTAAAAGCACACTAAAATTCCATATGCCCACGAGGAGGTTCCTGATGACTCTATCTACAGAGGGGCTATATATTTGGTTCTTAAATTTATTTCTTGTTCATATATTTGGTCCTGTGAAAACAATTATGGAGATATCCCTTTCTATAAAGAAAGAAGCCAACTTTCTTTCTTAAAGCTTGATTCTATGGTTAGCTTGAGATTTACCCTTTTAGAACTTGGGGTAGATTTTGAGTGTTAAGAAGAAGATCAAGTTCGGTTGAAGATATATCTAGTTGATTAATTGATATGAATGGAGGATGAAGCTATAGATGTTACATATCTAGATAAGGAGATCAAGTCCAGATAGATCGACTTTATTGATAACATATCAATGGATTAGAGCAAAGGCGTAAGAGGTTGACAGCTTATAGGGTTTAAAAATGTTATATTTTTAACATTAAGCTATCATAACATTAGGATCTTTAACTAAGAGAACAACAAGCACATCAATCAAAGAAAAGAGACAATGAACATAGTGTTTTTCCTCGGGGAAACCATAAATGGAGAAAACCCCGCAACTTCCTCAGAGATAGAATCAGCACCAAAAGTGAAATCCAAAAATAGTAAGATGATCTCCCGACATGAGTAACTTCCTTCTTCCTTGCCCTAGTGTCTTTCTCTTCCTCAGCTATGCGCTACAACTGAGTGTGAGTGAGTGTGTGATAAATAGAGAGGCTAGATCTCTATTTATACTAATTCTCGACTTGAATAAACCCAACTAGGGCCGACTTCACTAGGTGAGTCTAATAACCCTAGTGCCCTGGAATTGCGGGGCCTTTAACCCTTAGACAATAGGAGGGTTACCCACCTTGATTTGACATGACTTGTTTACATTATAGAAACTGCCGATAGGAACCTCGGGGCATGACATGACTCAAGTACATTACAAATACATCCCGGAATAAACATCGGGTTACAATACATAAGAAATACAAGTGAATACATTCCGAAGTTACAATTACATCAACACTCCCACTTAACTAGGAAGGTATTCTCTCGACACAATTTATCAGCACAAGTCTTCTTCTCTATATCATCTAGATCATCATCGAGTCCTCGTCATCTTCATATTCAAGTCATCTCTTCCTTCAAGCCATCTTCATCTTCAAGTCATCTTTATCTGGATCTAGATCATCATTAATGGATCTGGATCATCCCTCGATCTAGATTATCTCTGGAGCATCATCACTGGATCTAGATCATCCCTCGATCTGGATCATCGTCACTGGATCTTCATGGGTGTTATCTCATGATTCTTCTCATCATAAGAAGTTCTATAGAGCCAGCCCTTTTTCATGCTAGTTGTAGGCCTAGCCTCCATGTAGGTCTTCTTTCAACACTTATATCTGACCCTAAGTTAGAATGGCCCACCCAGGACTTATATCTGATCATGTAGGAACCAATCCTATAATCATGTCAGAAAGGCACGCCCAACACTCACATCTGACCATGTATAACACCTCCCACAACCCTGTCAGAAAGGCCTAGCGCTCACATCCATCAACCAATGTCGGAAAGGCTCAGCACTTACACTTGGCCATGTGAGGAACCAATCCTCCATGCCGAAAGGATTTGCACTTACATCTAAAAACCAATGTTAGAAAGGCTCATCACTTATATTTGACCATGTAAGGAACCAATCCTTCATGCCGAAAGGGATCTGCACTTACATCTAACAACCAATGTCACAAGGGCTCTACACTCACATCTGATCATGTAGGAACCAATCCTACAGTCACATCAAAATGGCCCTCAGTCCTAGACTGAGCTTTCCTGGTAACTAACCAGGTGCCTCCATTCCAAGAATGGCATTTAGCGCTTACTTCTGATCATGTAGGAACCAATCCTATAGTCACATCAGAATATCTCAGCACTCACATCTGACATGGAAGGAATCAATCCTCTCACCATCACAGAATGGCTCAACCCTTACATCTGACCATGGAAGGAACCAATCCTCTCACCATGTCAGAATGGATTTGGGTCTCATCATTTCCCCTTGGAGGAATCCTCGATCTAGAGAACATGAAGCTTCTCCCTGAAGTACTCGAACTTCACCCTAGCCAATGGATTTGTCAACACATCAGCTATCTATTCCTCCGTCGCAACATACTAGAGCTTCACTGCTCCCCTCTACACCATTTCCCTGATATAGTGATACTTGATCTCGATATGCTTCGACTTGTCATGGAACACTAGATTCTATTACAACTTCACGCAACTCTGGTTGTCACAATGTATACAAGTAGCATCCATTTGGAGATCAAATAAATCAGACAGTAGCTTCCATAGCCATATTGACTCACAACTAGCTGAGCAAGCTGCGACATACTCTGCTTCATCTCTACTCAGTGCCACACAGGATTTCTTCCTGCTAAACCAAGAGATCACACCTGATCCCATATTGAAGAAACACCCTAAAGTGCTCTTCCTATCATTGGCACTACCTGCCCAATCTGAATCAACATAACCCTCCAGGTTAATCTTTTGATTCGCCTCATACTTGAGCCCATAATCAATTGTACCCGTCAGATACCTTAGAATATGCTTTGCAGCAATCAAGTGAACATGTATCGGATCTATCAAGAACTGGCTCAAGGTGTTCACAGCAAAGCAAATGTTTGGTCTCGTGTTTGTCAGGTATATCAAGGACCCAATCATCTGATGATACATTATAGCATCAACTGCTTTTGATGAAGCATCACTCAATAACTTCAGGTTTGATGACATAGGTGTGGTCATGGCCTTGCAGTCCATCATCCCAAACCTCTTAAGGATCTCTACTGCATACTTCCCTTGTCCAAGGGAGATTCCATCTGCATTCTACCACACCTCCATGCCTAGAAAATAATGCATCATACCCAAGTCCTTCATTTTGAACTCGGTAGAAAGCTTTCTCTTCGTATCAGTAATAAACCCATCCATACCTGTTACAAACAGATCATCTATGTATAGTAGGAGCATCAATGGGTTTCCATATTCAACCTTGTAGTAAAGGTTGGAATCTACTTTACACTTGGTAAAGCCCAAAATGGATAGAAAGTTGTCAATTCTGTCGTACCATGCCCTAGGTGCCTATTTCAAATCATACATCGATTTCTTCAATCTGCACACATGAGAATTCCTATCATGTGTCTCAAAACTAAGTGGTTGTTCTACATACACTTCCTCTTCCACTACACCATTCAAGAAAGCAGTCTTGACATCCATTTGGTGTATCTTCCATTTCATCACTGCAGCCATAGAAAGTACTGATCTGATGGAAGTGTATCTGGCTACAGGTGCAAAGGTTTCTTCATAGTCTATTCCTTCTTTCTGGGAGAAACCTCAAGCCACAAATCTTTCCTTATATTTCTCTATGCTACCATCTGCAGCATGCTTGATCTTGTAGATCCATTTGGAAGTTACAACCAAATTCTCTTTTGGTCTTGGGACAACATTCCAAACATCATTCTTCATGATCGATTGATACTCTTTGATCATAGAATCCTTCCATTATTTTCGATCTGTCACTTCTTCATAATTGGAAGGTTCTTCATTGATAAAGTCACATAGTAAAGCTACATATCTGGAGCAGGATCTGGTTCTCTTTCTTTCTCTGTGATTTTCTTCTGTAGCCCCATATCTTTATGCACCTTGGATAATTTCTCGTACCCAAGCAGGTTTCCTCTTGTGAGGATTCTTCTCCTGAGGTGGATCTACAGGTCTTTGTGGTTCTTCAAATTCTCAATCTTCTTCTTGAATTTCTTCGTTCATGGTTGTATCATAAATTCTACGTGCTTCTGCTTCTTCAAGTTCATCAAGTCTCTTTCTGGATTTGTTGTAAGATGTGTCTTCATTAAATGTCACATCCCTGCTGATGTTGATCTTCTTGAATCCTAGGAAGTATATTCTGTAAGCCTTCGAGCTTTCAGAGTATCCCACAAATATACCCTTCTTTCCTGAAGGATCTAATTTTGTTCTCTTCTCTTTGGGAATGTGTATGTACATTGGACAACCGAATATTATAAGATGGTTGGCTTCTGGTTTCTTGCTGGAAAATACTTCTTTAGGTGTATTATTCTCGAGTACTCTATGTGGGAGTACGGTTCTGTACATACACCGTTGTTTTGGCAGCTTCTGCCCATAGATGCATGGGAATATCTTGATCATGAAGCATTGCTCTTGCAACTTCCATGATAGTTCTATTCTTCCTTTTTGCAACCCCATTCTATTGTGGATTATATGGAGTGGATAACTCCCTCTTAATCCCTGATTCTTGGCATAATTCTTTGAATTCATTTGATGTGAATTCTCCACCATTGTCTGATTGAAAGGTCTTGATATTATTTTCTGTGTGGTTCTCGATCAAGGATTTGAATTCCTTGAACTTGCTGAAAACTTCATCTTTGTTCTTCATGAAGTAAATCCATGTATTCCTAGAAAATTCATCAATGAAAGAAACATAAAATACATACCCGCTTAGTGAACTTGATGACATTGGTCCGCATACATCGGAGTGGATGTTTTCCAAGATTCCTTTTTCCTTGCTCTCGCTACTTGGAAATGTCTTCTTTGTATTCTTTCCTTTCACACATCCTTTGCAAACCCCTTAATGTTTTGCTTGAATTTCTGGAAGACCTTCAACAACTTTGCTTGCAAGTGGTAGTGCTATGTAATGCACATGTGCAAGCCTTCTGTTCCAAAGTTCATTTGGCTCTACTGTGTCATGGATCAATGCTTGTTCTAGATGACCCTTCAATTTGTATAATCCTCCTTCTTGTTCTCCAATCACTATTGCATCATCAATACTCTTTCCTCTTGACCACATGAGGACTTGGCCATCTACAAATGCAACCCTCATTCCTTTTGCATCCAGTGCTGATATGGATAGAAGATTCTTCTTTAGTCCTGGTACAAACAAGACATCCTTCATATTCATAGACTTTCCAGAGTCTAGCTTGTAGGAGGATTCACCACTACCTTTTATGGGATATTGGTAGTCATCCCCAAGTTTCACCTTATGGGGTGAATTATGTTCGGATAGTTTCTCAAAATATTCCTTGAAACTTGTCATGTGTTTGGAATCCCCACTGTCAATAAGCCAATCTTTTCTTCAATGAGTGACAGTTCCCGTGAGAGCGGAGATTAGAACATATTGATATTCACTTAAAGAATCTTCACTTTCTTGTTTTACTTTCTTTCTGGGAGGATTATCATCCTCAGCAGTGTGAGCATGATGTCTTCTTTTGGAGTTCTTCTTCTTCTTGGATCCATTCTTATTCATGGGACAATTTCTAGCAAAGTGTCCTATTTCATCGCATGTATAACATCTGAATTTGGATGGATCCCTTCTTACAGGATTATTTTTCTGATGAGAATGCTTAGCTTGATGATGATAATTTTCCCTTCTTCCTTTCCTGGAGAGTACTGTGAGAGCTTGATCTTCACTTCCCATCTTTTCTTCTCGAGCTGTTATTCGAGCTTCTTCTTGTGAACATTCTTCCCACAATCTACTAAACTTGACTAACTTCTTCCTAGCATAGATTCCTTGGATGAAAGAATCCCATGACCTAGGGAGGCCATTCAAGGTTGTCATCACAATTTTTGCATTCTCCACTTCTTCATCTACTGCTTCCAACTGTTCTTTGATCTAGGAGACCCTTGTGAAGTATGACTAGATGGTCTCCTCATTCTGGATCTTTACATTCTTCAACTAGTTCCTTAGATTCATCTTCCGATTGATGTTCTTCCCTTCAAACAGTTTGGTTATGGAATCAAACATGGCTTTAGGTGTCTTGAGGGAGGACACTTGTGGTATGAGGTGATCCTTGATAGAATCGGCAATGATCCTCTTTTCCATAACCAACTTCTTCTTATGTAGGCCTTGGACTCATCTCCCTGTGGAAATGGAACCTCCTCACTGATATAGGAGTCCAACTCATTTTCTTCCAAGACTAGGGAGATCATATACTTCCAGGCTCTAAAGTTATCAGCTCCCTCAATCTTTTCATCAAGCTTGGTATGATGAGACATCTTAACTCAGAACCTCAAATGGAAATAAAAAAGATTTAGATCTTACCAGGTCAAGATGTCGGATCTGGATTTGGAGCTGAAATCTTGTAGTGCTGGTTCAGGATTAGATTAGGGTTTTGATTTTTTGGAGTTCTATCCAACCAAATGATTTGAATTTGATCCCCAACTTAAATTTTGTTGAGGAGATCAATCCAGGCCTGGGCTCACTGAAAAATTTCCACTTCTGTGAAAATCCCTAATTTCTGGCGGTAGTGTCGGGTCCAAAACTGAAAAACCTCAAAATTGGATTATGCTTCAATAGAAAGATGCACTCTAGGGAGGAGAGTTATTCCACCCTTCTTTTTCTGAAAATATGTGGAGAGAGATCCACAAAGTAGGAAGCCCTAGTTCCCGTAGCTGTACAATGTCTTCTTCTCAAGTTAGCTCTGATACCATGTTAGATTTTTAACACTAAGCTAGCATAACATTAGGATCTTTAACTGAGAGAACAATAAGTAGAGCAATCAAACACAAGAGACAATGAACATAGTGTTTTTCCTCGGGGAAACCATAAATGGAGAAAACCCTGCAACTTTCTTGAGATAGAATCAACACCAAAAGTGAAACTTAAAAATAGTAAGATGATTTCCCGACAGCAGTAACCTCCTTCTTCCTTGCCCCAATGTCTTTCTCTTCCTCAGCTATGTGCTACAACTGAGTGTGAGTGAGTGTGTGATACATAGAGAGGATAGATATCTATTTATACTAATTCCCGACTTGACTAAACCCAACTAGGTCCGACTTCACTAGGTGAGTCTAATAACCCTAGTGCCACGGAACTGCGGGGACTTTAACCCTTAGACAATAGGAGGGTTACCCACCTTTACTTGACATGACTTGTTTACATTATAGAAACTCTCGATAGGAACCTCGGGGCATGACATGACTCAAGTACATTACAAATACATCTCGAAATAAACATCGGGTTACAATACATAAGAAATACAAGTGAATACATTCCAAAGTTACAATTACATTAACACAAGAAAGGAATTGCGGAAGAAACATTCGAAAAAGTTAAATGGAAGATCCACAATCCGGAATCTGCAAATTGATTTGAGTTGGTTTTATGAAAAGGGAAATGCCAAAAGGGAATTGCAGAATGGTAAAAATGCTGAAATGTTTGCAGAAAAGTAATTGTGGAAAGGAAATTGAGGAAATGTGAATGCAGAAAGGTAAATGCGAAAAACTAACTCGGTATTCCGCAACTCGCAAATGCAGAAGAAGTTAGTTCTCAAAAATTGCGCAAAGGTTGGTTCGGAAAGATGGATGCAAAAAGGACATTGCGAGAAGGACAAATGTGGAAGGAAGTGAATGATAAATTTATATAGAGTTAAAAATAATAAAGAGAAAAGTAAGAAACATGGTTGATGAATAGGCATGTGTTATGGAGGGATGAGTTTGATGAATAGTCATGACTCCAGATTTATTATTAACTATGCTGATGACAAAGCTATAAACACTTAACATATAAAAGCATATATTTTAGCAACATTGCAAGGCTTGAACATTTCAGGTTGATAAACCTAACTGTGCAAAACATATTTGATACTATTACTAGTCCAACGTTGCATACTTTCAAAGGGGATAAATCACATGTCTATTGTGTATGTCACTATTACAAATTCACTATTCATGTATACTAATTCCACATAGTACATTTTTTGGTTTTCTCTTCTCATGTATCATTTATTTTCTATCTAAATGTTAATGCAAACATAAAGGCTTGGTTATGTTATCTGATAGGTTCAAGGATTGGTTGCGATGTAATGTTTCTTATTTAATTTTACATTACTTTGGTCAAGTGATCTTAATTTCAATGATGTTGGTACCAACATGAAAGAAAATTGAACTTGATGCTATCAAAGGAATATGTGATTAAGTGATTATTTGCTTTGTTGAATTGAACCAATAAATGAGGAAACATACAAGTGATACATGTCAAGAAGAAACATATTCTATTTACTTTGCAATTGTAACAATACATTAAATAATGGGAAGACGATAAGTCTAACCAATAGAAGAAGTATTATAATCACAAACATATGTTTAGAGGAAAAATAGTACATCTATAGAGGAAACAATGAAAAGCTTCAAGCAAAATTTGGTTTTAAAGAGTTTGAAGGAATTAATCTTTCATCCTTTTTCCTACAGTGGACATGTGGATTGTCTTGCATGCGAGAGTATCTAGAAAAAGTTGGAGAAATGTGAAAGCCTAACAGAGATTTATCTCTTGATATTGCATTGAATGTAAGCCCTTTCCTATCAATGTTTCCAATATCTATTGTTGCATTTTTTAGGGTCATACCTTGTGCTTTATGAAGTGTTAAACCCCATTCCATACAAAGTGGTAGTTTCCTACACGTTCCTCATGTTATGGGAGAGATGGGAACATAAGTAGGATTATAAGTATCCCACAAGGCTCCTTTGTAGTGGAGGAATTCGACAACAACAAAGGATGGTAAGGTAGGAGGATGTTAGTTGGAGTTGTATAAAATGTCAATGACTTTTAGAAGTGAGTCGTTAACAAGGCCTGCTTCAAGCCATAAATTAACAAACCAATATCAAGAAGGAACTCTAATGGTAACTATTATCATGTAAAATGACCCGTCCAAGTACTGACACCCAATGTGTTGGCACACAAAAGGACAAAATAGATTGAAGTAGCAAAAACACTATAGATGGGAATGACCTTTGATACATCATTACCTTACCAGCTGGATTTTTTTTTTTATGGACATTAGGTTGAATACGCAACTATTATCATAGCAACTCGTGTACCATATGTGACTATGTACATTGCAACACGTGTATACATCATTAGGGATTGCACCCATGGGTTTCCGGCTTAAATCAAGTCATGTATCATACACGAATTTCTAGTATTAATAGCCACGTAATCCTTAATCCAAAGTTAAAAAATATAAACACTATTAGTCAAGGACAGTTGGGCCCTTAATCATAACTATCCCAACTTCCTTAGACATCTCAACCTTGTAACCTCTCTCTTTCCTCATGTATAAATAGTGGGTAGGGGTTGAGGCTAATGAATCATCAATTATAGAGAAAATTTATGTTGGTGGTTTGCCTTCAGATATCTTGGAGAATTAGAACTCAGTGTCCTTGGTTAGCAAAGGATCACTTGTCTCGGATGTTGGTTTGTAATATCACCTCACGTGTTTATCAATAAAGAAATTTCTTCTTCTAATATTGTGTCTTTGCATTATGATATATTGTGTTTTCTGAATTACCTTATTGCTTCATTATAGGTATGTTATTTCATTAACCATTTATATAATATATACGATATTGTAGGAAATATCTTGTTCTTTGTAGGTGATTGGAGATACCTTGGAAGTTGTGGAAGCAATTTGAAGAGAATAAGAAAAGCTAGGATTGACCATCATAAATAAGGTATGCCTAATTTCTTCCTATTTCTATTTCAAACTCTGAAATGGCCGATTGTCTGCAAGTTACTTTAGTAATTTGGCAACCCCATGGACCCTAGGTTATAAGGGTGTGTTTTTCTGAACAACAGAACTCGCTAATCCATTGGGGATTCCAACCTGTTGTGGATCCTCTCTTTAGGCTTCTTGACCAGTTTTTTCTCTTTCTGATTCTGTCTATGTTTTGTTTTAATTTTACCTTTGATTCCCATTATTGCATGTTAATATCCTTCCTAACAGTTGCTTTTCTTTTTGAAAATTTTGGCAACATATGCGGGTTTACTTGGTAACAATTGTGTATTTCACTTTGTATACATGGGTTTCTTTAGTGACAGATGTGTATGGTACGTGAGTTTCCTTTATGACAGTCGTGTGTTCCTGTAAGTGTCTATGAATTCAAAAGGTTGTTGATTGTCCTTGTTTTTATGATTTCTCATGTGCTTGTGAAGGTTCTGTTTTTGGCATGATACTGTGGTCTTAGGTCAGTACATTTTACTGCTTGCTTAGATAGTAAAGTCTTTGAGTGTTTTTGTTTGACTTCTTCATTGGTGAATGTGTTAGGTCCTCCTACTTGGATTTTTGAATGAGTGCTTGTGTTT